>JALPCA010000382.1:0-12492 GCA_026538345.1 Cryptococcus sp. GC_Crypt_4 | reverse complement strand
TGCTTTTCTGATGGGGACGCTCCACTCGTCTGCGTATAAATACACATTACTAATGATCTTTGTTTCCTTCTTCCTCTCACTATTTGATCTCTCATTCTTCACTAGGTAGATGCTATGAGTAAAGCACCAAAGCGTCCACCGTTGACGCTGACCCCGTCTGAATTACAGGCTCAACCCAAACGATCATGGAGCGATAGCGTAGCAGCTATCTCTCTGCCGCCTCTCGAAATCGCATCACCCTCTCTGGTTTCTCATAAATGGCCGAGGGTGCCCAAGAGAACTCCAATGTGCCCTCGCGGTGGTCCGCCTAGGCTATTCGAGGGTATCGGTTTCTTCTTCGAAATGGAGAACAGCTTCTTCACATCACGCACGAAATACATGGATCTCATATTGGTGAGTACTACTTGACTCATACCTAGTTGAGGTGTTGATCCATTATATAGCCTAACGGAGGCAAGTGCGTGCCTTGTCCTAGGGCGACTTCAGTACAATGCATAATCCTCTTCGGTGCCAAGGCTCCGGCGACAGCTGGGGAGGAGAATGTTATATCCTTGCCTAGGGAACAGCAAAAAGTGTGGCCTGTAGAAGCGAGAAAATGGACTTTCACTGAGCTTGTCGATCGTTATGGAGCCAAGGTGGAAGATCAAGTAACTGCCCCAGAAAAGTTTGTGATCAGAAAGGGATGGGTGGAAGAGTGTGTGAGGCAAAACAAGCTTCTTCCTGTTACAGATTGGGAGGTCAAGTGGGTTGTTTCACTGTGTCTCCACTTGTCACTTACAAGATACAGAGGACGTCGGGGGAACACCTCTCAACCTATCCCAAAGTTCTCGTTCACACTCAAACCATTTCGCCCAGAGCCATCTTCGCGGGACCCCAGAATCGCTGCGCGAGAAGCGAAGAGTAAGCTACAAGATATGGACCTATTTTTGGAGAACCAACAAGGAAGCAGTTCCGCGTCAATCTCGCTGAACGATAGACAGTCTGCAGCTCTTCCCACACCCCCTCCTTCCGCCAATGAACCGATCAGAACACCCCCACAGGCGATATGTGCTCCAACTTCTTGCTTCTCGATACAAATACCAACCCTAGATCCTATCTCATTGGCATCTTCCACAGCTACCAACGAGGAGACACCTGATTTCAGCCCGGCTTCGCCTATCACCAGAAGTAACATTCGACCCCAAATAGGAACAAAACCTGACCCGATAGTTATATCTGACGATGAAGATGACGAAGATATAGGATTCGACGACAAACGAGAGGAACTCGGCCCTGAAGCTGGAGCAATCTCCGTCAATCAACTATTTACGCCGCCTCCTTCCGTTGTAGGATCAGGACAAGGATCACAATTCGACCGGGGGATTTCACCTCATGCCCAGGAGTACAGACACCGGGAGAGCAGAAGTCCTCTTACACCCTTCCCAGAAATACAGGAGTCGCATTGTAACATTCACAGAAGTTTCGACCAGGGGTTAAGGTATGTCCGGCAATAATCGCCCTAATCTAATCTGGTCTGACCTATGTAGATTAGACGATGACGACGATCTGCAATGGTTGGAGGACGATTGGGAAGGTAGGTCCCTGCTTCATCTTGCCATCATCTGATGCCGTGAAGAACGATGCCGGCAATCTGCCCACGTAACGGAATCCCGATCGAGTAGTCACGAGAATTTGGAACATGAAATGAACTTGGAATTCCCACAGGCCGTCAGTCCCAGCACAAAGACGGGCCAACCGAGTAGGGCCTCGACTCCGCCCCATCAAGGCGACGATACAAGCGTCGCAGAGGGTACATTTGTCAGTCCACATGGAGTACCGTCATGTATGTACGTTTATGGAACGCCGGTTTTGAAGAAGAAATACCACACTCTCATCAAGGTAGATACCAGAAAAGCGTGGTGTCCGTGCTGATTCATTCAGGTTATAGGCGGTGGATTCATTGCCGACTCACCGGATCAAGCAACATATCTGGTATTCTGCGGTATTCCTGATAATCTGGAGAGGGAAATGATGAACGCGATAGAGACAATAGCAAAGACCCCATGGAGGATAATGGTTACGTCGAAATGGATTGATGAGTGCACGGACGTGGATCAGATGGTTGATCACAGGCCGTATCAGTTATTGCTGGTTGACGGAAAGCTGCGGGCATACAGTAGGGCAGCCATGATGATACCGAAGCAGCTGCAGGAGGTGGCGGTTAGGGGACCTTCCATGGAGAATCAAGTACCTTGCCCGAACTTGGACACAGTGGTGAAGGAGCAGGGATTGCTGGGGGGAGAGCAAAGTAAGGGTTATCGAGAGAAGACATTCAGACCGGAGACTGCTCTCTTCGGTCACCCTCAACCTCCTGTCAGGATGAATACTGAGACCAAAATCAAACGTAAAAGAATCATCTCCACCCCAGATTCGGATGACGAGGAACAAGGATCAGAGGATATGGCATCTTCTTCCACTGGGTCAACGCACAATGAAACTCGAAGGTCAATCTTATTTCCCGCTCGAAAACTAGCTATATGCGAGCCGTCTGTTAGATTTCAACCTCGACATTCGGAGCCAATATCCACTAAAAAGTATCGCAGATTCTTTTCATCTGGAATAACACTCCAAGTGTCCCCCATTAATGACTCATATTCGTCAGCCAACAGTCCCCAGAGTCTCGAAGATCGACCGTTTCTCCGGTCCGTGATGACTAGTACTGCACGACCCATCATTGATATGCCTTTGGACGACGGAATAGTGATGAAGCAGATACGTCAAGCAGATGCGGAAGATAAGGATTACTGTCCTGTTTCCAAGAAAACCATCGCAAATTCAAAACAGGTTAAGAAAAAGGTTAAGGACCGAAGCGGCTATCAAGATTTGACAAAGGTACAACCTGAACATCAGGAGCGGGTTGATTTTTTGGTGGAAAAGCTCTCAATGTGGTTGAAAGACCCTAACAAGAAGAAGCGAGATCGAAATGCTTATTTGACCGAACTAAATACAACGGTGAGTGATGTGAGAGCAGTAATCAGTAGAAAGAGCTGATTCATGACCGGCAGGATCCAAGAGACACGACTTGGCGGCATTTTTACCTGAAATACAAGCCGGTATTCCACCAGCGGTTGCCTGCTTTAAAATACAAGCGAGGACGCCCACCCATATCAGGCAAGCAGTGAGGTAGTTCGACCTCAGTAAATGTGGAAAATGAGATTAGTGGAATGTGGAAACAGTAGATTCAAGAGACTGTCACTTGTATATGCCACAAAAGGCGAGGGCGTAAAATTCGCTCGTATAGTCGAAGACCCTCGTTTGGGATTACAGACAGAATGCCTTCCGTATACAGTAGTATAGAGTTGTATTTCATGAATGCCAGAGTCACCTGTAAGGGGCGGTAGGTAGGGAAGCATCTGATCGCATACGGTATGTTTATACAACGCGGAGATCAATTCAAAACACGAAACCGCCCTTGATCCAATTCGATCGGCTCCAGCCTGATCACTAATGGCTATCGGGTGCAAGATATACCTCGTAATCGATGAAGGGGGCGATAAAACCTTCATCAAAGATTTTATCAATCCACTGTGCACTGATAGCTTTCTTAGTAGGTGATTTGCGGACCGTAATGAGAGCTTGATGTATATCCCGGTTGATATCGGAGGACAATGTTGGGCCTGGAGGTAGAGGCAAAATAACGAATGAAGCGTCTTGGAGTGATCACACCCTTGCCCAATTCCTATATCGATGAGCCCATTCTTATCAACCTGCTGGAGTACTGGTAGTAACGTACCTCTATCAGTAATTTGAGCTTTCTTTCCTTGGCTTTAGGACATACGAGGGCTAATGCCGTCGCTCGTCCAAAGTGATCTATAAAACACCCGTCTGAGGGGATTCTGGACCTATGTGTTTGTGTACTTGAGATTGATCCGTCCCGAGAGTCGCAAGCATGGGTGTCGATAGGCAGTGTATGAACGGACGCGACAGAAGGTGAGGGGGTAAGCGGTTTCACTGTTCTCACCAAAGGCAGCTCGAGAGGATGCAAGGAAGGTGTAGGGATAGCAGGAAGTCTTCAGTGACATCAGTTCTGGTCCCATGCAATGCGTGGGGTCACGCTTACTCTGGCTGTACGAGTTCCGGTAAATCTATCTCCTGTTTGACCTCCAGATCAAGACCGTCAGACTTGAGCAGCTCGCGATCTCGATCTTTCGGCGAGGTTGAGCTAGACTCTGTACACTGCGATCTATCATCTTGATGGTCCGAGACACCGCTGAAGGCGCTCCGCTCCGGTATGGCTGGATCCGACGAGAATGTTATACGATTTCGGAGAGAAATCGGTGTCGATGATACCTCGAGGAGTTGTGCTGTTGAGACTGGACTCAATAGTGGCGGGTATTCGAATGAACCAGTGATAGTGTTGAAATTAAGTGGTCGTGATAATATAGCTGCTCCACTGACAGTCTCAGCTTCAAGTCGTATCATCAATGATGTACCGCACTTACAATATCTCATATTGAGAAGTCTCGTGTATGATCTCACCTTTGTCTAGACAGTCATACACCCATTGATCAGAAAGAACCTTCTTAATCGAATAATTGGAATGAGGCTTGTTGATGATTTTCCCAAATGCCCTGATAATGTCTTGAGGCTCCCAATCCCATCGCATGACGGGAATCCTTGGGCTTTGTGTTTCACCATACTCTATGATAGATCCTGGGGGAATGGTCATGATGATATGAGTGACCCGACTGTCTCTTGGATTATTGAAGATACTTCCGCAATGCCGCTTCGTCGTGTGAGCTTGCTCTGTATTGAGCGCAGCATCTGTACTCACTTTGACGATACGGTACAGGTCCTCATCTCCATTCTCAGGATTTATGATGAACATGATTAAGCCTCCAAAGACATCTTTTCGAGATCTGACTGGTAAGCTTGGAGGACAGTCAAAGTAGTCGCGAGATCTCGAAGAAACTGGTGAAGGTCTCGCGGCCTGTAGCTGGATGAATTCCTCCACATGACGATAGAATGTTAGCAGTTAGTAAGTAAGTGGATGGAATTGATCTTCACATTGTGTAGCGCGTCGCGTTCAATTCCCATCAATCATCACAATGAGTTTGTATGAAACACCAAAAAGGGGGCAGGCGGAGTATAGCGGTACGAGTACTCACCACCTCGTGATATTGTTATCATTTTCTCACCCTCAATGCGATTACCGTCATATAAACCCCCAACAATGGACCAAAGGGAATGTATAGACCTTTGTGTCATGTGTAAAATCCTAGACGAAACAACAAAAGATGAAACACGGTGGCGTTTTGCCACTCGAGCTTGTTATTGTTCTGCGGGAGAGATAAAGCACTTTTTTCCTAGAGCGAGATTTCGAAAAGCCTTATCCTCGAAGACAAAGGATATCAATGATGATGTGCGAATCATCATCAGAATGCCAGTGAAAGGATCTCATTTGGAAGTCACCTACCTCTTGGTCAACAAACAAGGCTCGGACTCGAGTAGTTCTCATTCTTGAATAGACTTCTTCACTTGATTTTTGCCACACATGAATATGTCGTGCCAGACTACTGACTCTCAAGCTACTGACTCCCAAACTCGATATGTCACCGTTTCGGTGAGCCATATTTGACGATCTCCCTATAAGAAAGAACAACTGACAGAAACAGTCCTCGCCAAATGGCCTCGCCGTCACACCAAATGATGACTTGGATTCCGCCTATACCCCGGTATACCTCATTACCTCTGTTGGTAGTGGGGACTGTCAGTTATCTGTCCTGGTGAACGTGAGTATCTGACGTTATGACATAGGTGGCAAAGACTGACTCATCCTAGGAAGATGATAATGGCTATCAAGCGCCTTCCAAAGTACTTGTTTTTAAACCGGTGAACGCAGAGCAAGTGACCTTGGAGTCAATCCCAGACAGTCAAGACGACCGATCGATAGTGCTCACAGGGTTACGTGTTTGGAAAGACCAGCAATCCGAAGGCAGATTTTAGTCGCCTAGTGGGTACTCAGGGTACATGATGAGTGATGACCTCTGCCGTATTCAAGTTTGATGCGATTCTGTCATGTAACTCTTTGACATTGAGCAGTCCCAAGGCCCATTGAGCCTGACGAATATATGCAATGCAAACACAGCATGTACAACGTCTAAATCATATATACAACTTCAACTGAAGACTTCCCCTGCCTGTACCTTTGCAGTCGAACCATCGCGTGGACCGCCATCCAGATGGCGTTGATCTATACTGTACTGAAACCTTAATCCTCCTCCATGGCTTCTCTGCTCGTATCTGAATCTTCCCGCATCATCTCTATCCCACCTTCACTATTTAACAACTCACTCTCCCTTGCTTTCCTCTCGTTGTTCGCCAAGCTCAACAACCCAAGACTACCCAGACCTTGCGGAGCGGTACCCTGCGATACAAGTCCATTCGACCCTGATCCAGTCGGGGTGAATGCTTGACCTAAGGTTATACTTGGTCTTCCTCCGAGATTATTATTGTTACCCAGACTTGAACTGAGAACACCGGAAGTACTGCCGATGGATAAAGCTGGTGATGCGGCTCGTGAACGTCCCGCCATGTTTCGAGAATATGGGTGAGTTGCGCGGTTCGACCTCGACAGGTTGAGAGAGGAAGGGGTATTTAAGATTGACAAATTTGAGGAGTAAAGCGGCATAACGCTCGGCGATTGAGGTATAGGTATTGCCGAAGTCCCGCGTGAAGGTGACATGGCCATAGCTGGAGAAGTGTTAGACATCATAGATGGTGAAGATCCTCTAGGGCGTTTGTATGGATCAAAGCGGTCCTCTTGGGCTGCTACATTTCGTCAGATATGATCGGACTGACCAAACATGACTTACCCTTCCTCTTCCCAGGCCTTACCGAAGCGGATCCACCTTGTGATTCCCGATATTGCATCAAACTCGGGCTAGCTACCGACATATTACCTGGTGATGCTGCAAGCTACATTGGTAAGTATGGCTTCCTGGCTAGCAAAGGTTGCTTACCTCGAGTTTATCCAATGTCGGACTGGCGGATGGGGTACCGCCGCCTCCCACACCTAGTCCACCGAAAGCGCCAGGAAGACCAAAGCCAGTACCTGGACTTGGGACCATTCCGGCACCAGCTGATCCAAAGCTCATTCTAGCTGAGGATTTTGGCCAGTGACCACTTTGGCTAGGCGGCGTAGGCTGATTGGGTATACTACCGCCGTTCGAGTCCGTTCTTGAAGCTGGTACAGCACCGTTATAAGAAGAGGAGGAAGAGGCCGGTCGATCCATATCCATAGCAGAAGCGAAAGCGAAGTTTACAGGTTCCGGCGCTGGATCGTCCATTGGCATATCATCTGAATCGGAATCTGAATCTCCAGCTCGATTCATCCATGGTCTATTCCCCCATCTTCCTCCCATACCATCTTCATCGTCGTCTTCATCCCCAACCATTTCTGGAAATCTACCTCGACTTGAACGTGGTGCTCGGGGTGTCAAGGGCAGAGCTTTAGGGTGTGACGAAATCAGACGTTGTAATCTAGCTTCCGATCTCATCTCATGTTCTAATGGTGAAGCTTCGGATATCAGAGTTGCGAGCAGTGAAGCGTGTAGGGGTTTGCCTATGAATTGGGGATCATGAACTGTAGGTGGATTTACAGGTGAACCTGTCTCTGAATCGATCATCCTCCCTTTCCCCTTTCGTTTCGACGAGTCAGGTTGTAGATGATTTGGCATCCACCGTAGTGGAGATCTCGCCTGTTCTTCCATGTTAATGGCCGAATCATCCTTGTCATCTGATATAGGCGGTGTTCCCGTCCTAAGATTATCTATAGCGAGCGGTGGTGCAGAAGAAGTCCGCCTGAGAAGGGAATTGGCAAGAAAAGGAGTGGAAGAAGTCGAGTTCGCCCATCTAGGTACAGGCTGTATCGCGAATGGGTTACTGGTAGATCGACCTTGTTGGTCAGCTTGAGCGGGTGATTTGCTTGAAGATGGGTCATTGACTGTTGAGACCACGGAATGATGATCTTGAGAATCACTAGCAAAGCTAGCGTTCTGAGCTAGACTTAGCATACTAGGTCTTCTCATCTTCCGAGTTGTGATACTTCCAGCGGTCGGGGGAGAGATCTCCAAAGCCATTCCTCCTCCATTTCCGTTAGGTATATCCCGATTAGACGAAGTGGAGGATGAGGATGGGGAGTTTGACAGTCCAAAAGCGTTGGTCGCTGTCGTAAAACGGACAGGTGAAGTCGGATTCCGATTCATGAACAATCCTTGGGGTCGATTTTCGATAGAAGAGGTGACGGGGCTAGCCATTGCCATGACATTATCGGTATCGTCTGTAGCACGAGACCCTGAGGTAGTAGGGATCTGGCGAGGCTGCATCTTGACCTATGTATACTGAGGATCGATCACCTCGAGAAGGATAAGGGTAACACTGTAAAGGCCATTACTTGACCATGACAAAGGTGTGGCCGAGCAGAGGGTGAATAGAATTAGGAATGCGATTGGTGAGATTAGCGCCAGATTTCCGCGAAATGTAGATATGTCACAGGGCCTTGCCTATCAATGTTCACGAGCAATGAGGTCGATTAGAGGGAGATAGTTTTGTTGAAAGATAGGAATTCGAGGGCAAAGTAAGTGGAAGGACCAAGGCGATCTAGTGAATTACCGGTGATCCAGTCTTACACGTTGAACCACTTTCATATCTCTCCTTATAACGATTCAAACATTGGATCTATCAGATAAGAGACCTCGTACAGTGGTACTCTCTGCAACAGAGTATCTATAACCGATATCTAGCTCAGCCAATGTCGAGAGGAAATTACCCATAAACCGCTTACAATCCTCTACCATGCCGTTCCAACCTCCGACTCGACCTCATTCCGCTAATCCTTTGGCTGTACTCACACCTTCAATCTTTCCTCGACCTGTCACTCCTTCTTCGTCTAGACCACCACACAGTCGAGCTGCTTCTTCATCAGGTATGGGACGCGTATCGAGAGAAACTGAATGGGAAGATGCTTGGGATTCATCTTCTGATAAAGAAGATAATGACAATATCGAGGTGATTCGATCTTCCCCAGTCAAAGCCGGACGTGGGATAGCGATACCCAGGAAACAGAGTACTGAAAGTGATACCAATGTAGCTTCATCATGGGCTTCTGCCTCATATCAACATGTATCCCACCCATCGTCATCACCCTCCTCCATCTCGTCTCGGAGACCTGGAATTACGACTTCAAAGATATGCACAGCAGGTGCACCTCTTCCGATGCCGGGAACGAGTGTGGTAAGCGGTAGTAGTAGCGCAGGATCCAAGCTACCGCCTGGAGGAGCATGGGAGATGGTGGAAGAAGCAGATGTAAGGGAACCGGTGCCGGTAGAATCAAGTACGGCTGGTAAGGAAGCAGTCCGAGGAGACCTAGAGGAGATACTGAACGGTGTGTTTCTATTTCAGGAAGGTTCAAGCTGTAGTGCTCATGATACTTCAGACCCTCTACAACTCCTACATAACCTATCGATATCCACCCCATCTACTCCAAATACTACCTCACGACCAAACCCGCAATCGACCTTTCCTTTCTTGACATCTACGCCTACCACCCAGACTCCCCCTTCTGGCCTCACCAGCATAACCCCAGAATCATCATCTTCAGCTATACAGCGGACACCGGTAAGTCGAAAAGACGGTGTCAATAGGCAAAGAAGTGTGAGAACAGAGAGAAGACGGGAGAAGTTTGCGAAAGTGTTGAGAGGAAGAATGGAGGATGAAGGTGGGGTTGATCTTGGTGTGTCCTGGTCATAATGAGGGTTTGGGACCTAACTGATAGTTTTAGCTGAACTGAGACGACTGGCATGGTCTGGAGTTCCGTCAGAAGTCCGACCGATAGCATGGCAATTGCTCTTGGTCCGTCGCCTTAGGCAGAGCCTCCAGAGCTGACTCCTCCTAGAATTATCTGCCCTTACCAGTTCAACCACGCTTGACCACCCTAACACGTAAGAGGAAAGAGTACTCGTCATTAGTCGATCAGTACTTCGGAAGAGGACTGGCCTCACTGGATCAACAGGTGTGTATTTAGTGTAAATCTGTCGCTGATTCAATATCAGATATGGCATCAAATTGAGATTGATGTCCCGAGAACTAGGCCCGGTGCTCCCCTGTGGAGCTGTATAACGACACAAAGAGTGAGTATTTTGACTAAATACAGAAGTATGCCACATGAGCTGACGATTTCAGGCGCTCGAGCGGATATTGTACGTTTGGGCGATACGTCATCCTGCAAGTGGTTATGTACAAGGTATCAATGACCTCGTTACTCCCTTCTTTGAAGTCTTCTTGAGTGCCTATATTGGTACGTTTTCTGCCTTGCGATTTCATAAAGGCTAATCAGGCTAGATACTGATCCTGAGCTATTCGACGTCCAGCATCTCCCGTCTACAGCGCTATCAGCTATAGAAGCCGATACATTTTGGTGCCTCTCTAAATTACTAGATGGTATACAAGACAACTATATCTCTCAGCAACCTGGTATCCAGCGATTGGTGAAACGGATGGGAGAATTGGTAAAGCGTATAGACGGTATGTTCTATTTCTCGATATGGGTAGATATGGGATTAATTGGCTGGTAGCACCTCTGGCTCTGCATTTCGAAGAGCAAGGTGTCGAATTCATGCAGTTTGCTTTCAGGTGGATGAACTGTTTGTTGATGAGGGAGATCTCTGTCAAGTGTACTATCAGGATGTGGGACACGTATCTTGTGAGTAGTCTCATCAGTGGGTCATTTCATCGCTCATTCTTGGCAGGCCGAAGGGACAGACGCTTTCTCGCAATTCCATCTATACGTCTGCTCGGCCCTACTTGTGAAATACTCGGAACGACTACGAGAGATGGATTTCCAGGTATAATTTACTTCTAGCATACTGCTTATACCCAAACTGACAATCCAGGAAATGATCATGTTCCTACAATGCCTACCCACAAACTCATGGAACGACCACGATATCGAACTATTATTATCTGAAGCATATGTCTTGAAAACCGTATGGCAAGGCGCCGAGAATCATTTTGCCAATCTACCAAACGGACAAGGAGGAGGATTCGGTATGCTGGGAAGGTAGCATGAAGCTTCTTGGTATAATTTGTATGCAGGGCTGGCCGGGTGGAGCGGAAATCCGCTCAATGCATAGTTCTTTTGACAACACAGTGAATTAATAGTGTAGCGATTTATCCACATATCTACTCTTCGTCTTCTCTTTCACCTCGTTGAGATTCCTCCACCATCTCAACTTCTTGGGTTTGTTGTGGTGCGGCATATGTCGGCGTAGCGTTGTACCAAGTTGTAACGAATTTTCCCGCTAGATCAGGCATTTCCTTGGTTCCTGCAGCAAGAACCTAGACTGATGAGCCTCACGTCATTTGTGAGCTGTTAGACGTACCTGCTCTGCCATCTCCCGATTCGGGTATGCTACCTTGATACCATCTGACGTTTCCTCCAGGACACCTCCCGTGGACTCATAATATCCCTTCAGGGTCTCCTTGGCGTTCTGATCAGCCAGAGCATCTCCACTCAGCAAAAATGTTCGTGTTCGGTTGTCCAGCCGCATCGGTCCTCGTGCGGCGGCTGCTCCTCGTCCTCTTCCTCGTCCACGTCCACGACCTCGGGAGGTGTATGGCGAGAATCTCGAAGCGGATGAAGCTGGCACTCCAAGTGTGTTGGCCTGATATCGCGTTAGCTTTGATTACTAGCCACAGGCTCGGCAGCTTACCTTTTCCCTCAAAGCCGACAGCTGAGCACTGAGTCGCATCAACTCATCTTGCTCCCCTTGACCACTAGTTTCCATTCCATGTTTCGCCAATTCCCTATCCAGCTTTTCTTTATCACCCATTTCCACATCTTCGCCATTACTGACTGGTTTTATAGCAGGTTTATTCAGATCTTCGATATCTTTCGTGATCGCCTTTAGTCGTTTCAGGATCACCAACTTCTCCTCTTTTGTACCTTCCGATGCTCTTTTTAACAACACCTTTTGTTCTGCCATCAATGTTTCTTTTTTGCTTCTTCTTTCTTTCGCTTCCAATTCTGCCAAAGTCGCCGCCAGTCGTTGTTCTGGTCCTGACAATGAAGCTTGAACCCCTCCTTGTATTCCATCACCGGATTCCATCGCTCTCATATTCTCCAGCAGAACCTTAGACTTTTCAAGGGCCTCCATTCCTGCACCTCCTTGGCCTGGTCGGGGTTTATGCCATAGGACTTTGACATGTCTGGAGCCAAATACCGCCTCATCTGATTTCCAGGCTTGATATGCTTCGTGATTCGAGGGGAAACTGACCAGTGCTCTTGCTGATCGACCTTCCATAGCGACGTTGGTGACTTCTCCGAATTTCGAAAAGTAGTCCCGGATAGCTTGGACGGTAAGTTGTTGAGGTGGAATATCCGTGATGACTAGTGTATTGCCGTTCCTATCTTGTGGAGGTTTACTATGTCCGTAAAATTCGTCTGATGCAATT
>JALPCA010000381.1:0-12563 GCA_026538345.1 Cryptococcus sp. GC_Crypt_4 | reverse complement strand
CCCCTTTCGGTACATATGACAATAAGAATGGAAGTCTTTGAGATGGGTGGAGAGAAGTCGGACGTCGTTGACCCTGATGGTCTTGTGGACGAGTGGACTTCGACAAAGAGATATGTCATACTCGAGAACGCTTTTCTTGCTTCATTATACACTTACTACTGACATCTCCAGACCAAGAGCTTCACTAAAGCCGTCATCGCATTTCGCTAGATCTCTGCGATACTCATTCGACCAGAAGACCGTTCTCTTTCTAGACTCTGGCTTGACCGGAAGAGTTCCGAGTTGATCGAGGTTCTACTGTGTGTCCATCAAACTAGAGGCACTCGGGGAGATCAAAAGCACTTTTGCAGCATGTCTCAACCCCCATCCACACACTCCTCTCCTCATACTTCCTATTCTCCTCGACTCCGAACGAGTGATGCTCACTCTGATCCTCTACATCCATTCACACCTAATGCTCAACAACCTAATTCACCAACACCGGCATTCTCTCGACCTCCTTCGACTGTCCCGATAACTCCTCCGAATTCACGCTATCCAGCTGTGAGAAATCTCACGAACACAAACTCCCCTAGGACACCTGCTGTTGCTGCCAGACTCAGTTATTCCCATTTACAATCGTCTGCTTCACCATCGACATACAATCGAGCGGTCAATACTGCTTTACCTAATACACCTCCACAAGTATACCGAAGTCCACCGAGTGCATTCACTCCTCGACTTCACGAAGCTGTTGAGCTACACCCCTTGACCCCTCGACATCACCACCCTCGCATATTATCAGATTCACCGTTTGATGATCGGCATTCTATCTATGTAGAGGAAATGCCCACGAATGTAGATGAGGAAGACCCATTCGAATACAATACCTCAGGAAGCGAATCTGGAAGACAAAAGACCATGTCGGGATATCAGTTCACGAACATGTCGCCGACACACCGAGAATGGGATAAAAAGGACATGTCATTTGGTCCTGGATTGATGGAGGTACGACCTATTTCAGAAGCAAGAAGATCTTTATACCCAGGTCAATACAACATCCCTTCTTCAATACTCGAGCATCATCCTGATTTAATACCTTCACCTGCAAGTATCCCTTCTCCAACTATACGACATATACTGGACCCGATCAAACCCACTTTTCGAGGTTTATTCTCGCTCACAACTCCCCGCGACTACGTAATTTATCTCCTCCCCGCTTTTCTCTGCTCGGTTGGAGGAGCCCTCATCCAGCCTTATATGTCGCAAATCATCGGGGATGTCTTTGACGTTCTCACTCAGTATCCGCTAGATAATGCTCTGGCTACTCCAGCAGACCGACAAGCCTTGGTCGATGGTGTTAGACTGAACACCACAAAGCTCGTCGTAGCAGGTGCTGTTGCCGCTGCTCTCAATTACGCTAAAGGTGTGCTATGGCAGATTCACGGCGAGGCAGTGGTGGATAGGTTGAGGAGGACAGTGTATTCTGGAGTTCAGAACAAGGGGATGGAATGGTACGATCTTGGTATGGGTATGAAGGAGGAGACGGAAGAGGAAGAAGGGGAGTCGATCGGTGCAGGTGGTCTTATGGCCAAGTTCACCAGGTGAGTAGCCCTTGTTACGTTTGACGATAAAGACACCTGATTGATCATAAATAGGGAGACAGACGATGTACGAATTGGCATGTCCCAAGCTTTGGGTAACATGGTCCAATACCTCATGACTTTCGTCTTCTGTTTCATCCTCGCCATGGTGAGATCACCTCTTCTGGCCTTGGTCACACTATCCACCATTCCTCTGGTCGTTCTCGTACAAATCGTCACGCAAGTGTTCTCTGCACCACTTTACGCCCTAGAACGACGAGCGTTTGCCGAAGCATCTACCAATGTCGATCGAGCAACTTCCGCTATATCTACCGTCAAAGTCCACAATGCTCAACAGTTAGAAGAAGATCGATTCCGGAAATTAGTCAACAAAGGAGCAGCGAGTCTTGTCAAACAGGCTATCGTATGGGCTACGGCTATTTCCCTCAGTGATTTTCTACTCCTTGGAACGTTCGTCCTTGGGTTTTGGTATGGTGCGAAGGTCGTTCGTGATGGCAAGGCCACGGCGGGCACCGTCATGACTGTATTTTGGGCTTGTCTCTTGGCAGCAACTTATCTCCAGATGGTCATACCGCAGTTGACCACTGTGACCAAAGCCAAAAACTCGATGGCAAGTTTAAGGACAGTGATTCAGGATGATCCGGCCAAGAAGGCTGTCAATCCCTTCTCTCCTGCGTCATCACCCCAAACAGCGACTTTCCCTATCCAACGAAATTCAATGCTACAACCTAAACCTCGACCATTATCTTTACGAGGTATCCGACCACCACGATGTCGAGGAGAATTCAACCTCCGTAATATTTCATTTGCCTATCCCTCTCGACCCGATAATCCTGTTTTACGCGATGTGACACTGTTCATCCCGCCTGGCGAGACGACCTTCATTGTTGGTGGTTCAGGTTCAGGAAAATCGACCGTCGCACAACTACTTCTGCGGTTATATGTTCCTGACAGTGGGGAAATCACCATTGACGATCAATCACTTCCTTATCTCGATGAGATGTTCTGTCGAGAACATATCGCAGCTGTACAACAAGGTTGTATTCTATTTGATATGTCGATACATGATAACGTTGCCATGGGACTTGCGGGAGCAGGACCGGATATGAAGACGGGAGTGGTGAGGAAACCAGAGGACGTGACGAGACAGGAGGTGGTGGAAGCATGTAAGATGGCAATGATACATGATTTCGTGGAGAGTTTGCCAGAGGGATACGAGACGAAGCTGGGAACGGGCGGTTCGGCCCTGAGTGGAGGGCAGAGGCAAAGGTTGGCAATTGCAAGAGCGAGAATTAGGAACCCGACTGTGCTGATCCTGGGTAAGTCGTTTCTGAGCCTGCGCTTCTCAAGCTAATGTGTGCCTAGATGAAGCGACCTCTGCTCTTGATGCAACGTCGCGTGTCCTCGTCTTTGAAGCTCTAAAGGCCTGGAGGAAGGACCGTACCACCATCGTCATCACACATGATCTGTCACAAATCGTTCCAGACGACTTTGTCTACGTCATGAAAGATGGAGTAGTCGCTGAACAAGGTTTCCGATCTGATCTCATGAGAAAGACTCCACTCCAAGGTCAGAACACCGGTGTGTTCGCCGCCATGGCAGCTGAACAAGCTGTCGAGCCCCTTCCGCCTAAAATGGAAGAATGGAGAGATCGACCTGAAGATGAAGAAGAAATCCTCGATGAGGACAATATGGATGGTCGAAATCTATTACAAGGGCCTGAGACACGTCAATATCGTGCTCATACACCTTCTTTTGGAGTTGGTCCTCGACCTGAAAGTGTAATGTATCTGGATATTCTGGAGGAGTATGCTCGAGGAACCAGGTTGACATTCCTGGGAGGAGAAGATGAACGAAGGGGATCTAAGAGGATAAGTACGGCACAAAAGCGGTTGAGCTGGAATCCTACTGAAATCGACGGGAGAAGGGGGAGTAGAACGAGTCTGGTTCCTGGAGGACATTTCACTGTACCGAGTCGACCACACAGCCGGTTATCTCGGCAAGGTAGCTCATTTACGTCTCCAAGTCCATCCATTCGACAGAATTCTTTCGATCAGGCTATTGGACCAAGGATCACATCAACCATCGAGAAAGAAGGCCGAGGTGTCGGTACCTTAGATTATCAAGAACGGACGTTGTCCGAAAACTTGGATGATGATCTCAAGGGAAATTTAGAGATTGTCATTCATCCTTCACCATATACCGTTACTCCGACTAAAGTCAGAGGGATTGTCAGTCTGATTCGTCATTATTACTCGAGTCTACCCCAGAAATACATGCTATACCTAGGTTTAACCGGTGCTGTCATCCACGGTATCTCAACCCCCGTATGGTCATTCTTCTTATCTAAACTCATGGCAATAGTCGGAGGAGGAGGAACCGATCCTGCCTTGACTAAATTCGGTTTGATCGTACTCGCCCTCTCGGCCGGCCAAGCATTCGCCGACTGGGCACAGGAATATTGTCTATTTACAATAGGCGCAAGGTGGACAGCGTCAATCAGATGTAAAGCCTATGGAAAAGTACTTCAACAGGATAAAGGATGGTTTGATGAATCTCCAAATTCGCCTGCTCGGCTGGTCCAGCACTTGATTAAAGATGCGGATGATATGAGGAATATCATGTCGTCGGTTCTAGGGAAAATCGTAGTCTTGGTCGGTATGGTCGGTTTAGGATTGATCTGGGCCATGGTGATTGATTGGAGACTTACACTCATTGGAGTAGCCCTCGGTCCGGTTTTCGCTCTTCTCATTGTTGTCAATAACTACTTGGTCGGACGGGCAGAAATCATCAATAAGGCAAAGAGGGAGTCGGTGGCGAGAATTTTTTTCGAGGTGAGTTATTATGAAATTTATGCAGTGATGACGAAGAAGCTGATGGTGACCAGAGTATATCTAATATCAGGGGTATCCGGGCTATGGCTTTGGAGAGCACTTTCAAAAAACAATTTGATCATGAAGCCAATCTGGCTGTTAGAACAGGCAAACGAGCTGGATGGGCAGTGGCGATTGGTATTGGTGCTACGGCTGGTATCCCTCTTTTCGCACAGGGTGAGTCATACTCTGGAATGGCGTGAATGAATGGCTGATAATTGCAGCTCTTATGAACTGGGTTGGCGCTCAATTCATGCTCAAGGGGTACATGAATTACGAACAAATGCTTCAAGTATTCAACTTGGTTTTGTTCTCACTTACTTTCGGTACTGCCATGCTCGATTTCAGTGAGTTCAGCTCGTACTCAACAGACAATGTGTATTGATAAGCCCAGTTCCAAGTCTTGCCAAAGCAAAAGCTGCTGCACGAGATTTCGAACGAATCTATGAATTGTCAGAAGAGACAGGAGAATCAGCCGGTGATCTAAGATTTCCTATCACCGGTCAAATATCCTTCTCTCATGTCGCTTTCGCCTATCCCTCTCGACTTGACGCACCGATTCTAAACGATATCTCCTTCTCGCTCACTCCTGGTGAATGTGTAGCAATAGTCGGTCCGTCCGGTTCAGGTAAATCTACAATTGCAGCATTACTTCAAAGACTCTACGAACCCGCCAAGGGAACTATCAATATGGGTAAATACGACTTGACTCGAGCTGAACCGAAATGGTTACGAAATCACATTGCGGTAGTCAGTCAAACTGCCAATTTGTTTGACGCATCGGTATCCGCCAATATCGCTTATGGATCGGATGTACCGTCTGGCGAAATTGTACGAGCGGCTAAAGCGGCGAATATACATGAATTCATTCAGTCTCTTCCCGATGGATACGATACGAATTTGGGAGAAAACGCTTCGTTGATTTCTGGAGGACAAGCTCAAAGGTTACAGATTGCTAGAGCTTTAGTGAGGCGGTCAAAGATCCTCATCTTGGATGAATGTACGAGTGCGCTGGATATCGATAATCAGAGGGCTATCCTGGATACAATCGTAAAGATCAAGGAAGTGAGTGTTCGTTGCTTCTCTATCTGACCTTGACTGACGATATCTAGTCACGTACGACAATCTTTATTACCCACTCGGTCGAGGCTATGAAGAGGTGTGATCGGGTCATCTGTCTAGGTGAAGGAGTAGTTGCGGAAGACGGGACATTTGACGAGCTCGTGGCAAGAGGTGGAGTCTTCGCTCAACTCATGAAGACTGGTGAATGGGAGTAGGGAGAGAATGATGTAGAGAGAGCAATGTTGTAGCCATAGAACCAGATGAACCATATGATTTGAATGAGACAACCCTTGTTCAGAGGGACGAGAATTTCGAAATCTGCACTTTTTCCCATCCATACACTACGCTTCGTATAAGAAACCTTTGAGCTGATCCAACCCATTACCCTCTTCCTCCTCAACATTCTCGTTCGCTCCTTTTCCAACTTTGACCATACCTAAAGCCGTACAGCCCCATTCTATATCTACTCCTTCAACATCTTCCCACTTGAATCCGCCTTTACCACCCCAGATCAGACTTTCATCCTCTTCCCCTTCACCCGACTCTTCGACTGGTGCAGCGCCAAACAATTTCCCAAAGAATCCGCCTGTCGAGGTACCTGCAACTCTACCTAATCCCTCGATCTTACCGCCAGAAGCTCCTCGTGCCGACTTTAGTCGTTCCATCTCACGTGTCAAGATTGATCTAAGACGTTCAATAGCGGTAGCACGGATATTAGCGGGAATATCAGGTGGTGAAGGTGATGAAGGAGGAGTAGGTCGGATCAAGAGGTCAGCTTTATGCGCGAGGAAGAGGACTTTTTGAGGTGGAAGTGAAGGATTTCGCATGGCAGTAGCTGCGAGAGCCGTTAACAATGGTGGTAGTTGTCTAGAGAATACATATCAGCTTGGTGTTATTACTTGGAGGGCTACTCACTCAGCTACACTTCCTGCGTTCCGCACGATCCCAACGACATCAATGACAAAGACCACAGCACTAGCTTCATTGACGTATTTCTTGGCTTCATCCTTTAATCGTGGATGTCCGGGAAGGTCGACAAGTCTAACTTGTTTTGACGCTGTCGAGTTGGAACTATTAACTGAGAAAGTTGTCATGGAAGGTTGAATGGAAGTATGAGTTTGTGGATAAGCATTCTGAACGAGCTGTACATGATGAGTATTTCTCAACATGGATGTGGAGGGGGATGTACCTTTGCGAAGAGTGATGTCTTCCCTCCGTCTGATGGTCCGACCAGTAAAACAGTCGCCGGTCCACTTCTACGAGACGCTTTCTTGCTTGAAGGCCGAGCTAGTGCTTTATCAACTATGAACCTCCAAGTGAAGGTCAATGTTCCACTCACCCGCAAAGAAGAGGAAAGCTCCTAGTAATCCACAAGCGACAGCGAGAAATCGTGGATCTTGGAGGAACGGATGTGAGATGAGCGAAGTAATAGATTCAACTTCTGGACTAGAGGCTGGTTCACCATGCGCAACGTCTGCAGGACTGCTCATCTTGATTATCGATAGATGAAGAGCGACGATATAGAATGTTTTGATCAGGTTGGGATCATCATATGTAGTTCTTACCGGACATGAGGCGGATATCGCCGCTTTGAATTGGTGTTTCAGAAAGTGGTATGAGCATTCTCTTGGTCTGATAATTTGACTCATCAAGATCAATCATCATGAGCAATACCGCCTCTAGCTCTTCTGGACCCCGAAGACACTCCCAATTCAGACCTTGTATCGATCTGCATGCCGGTGTGGTCAAGCAGATTGTAGGCGGGACGCTTGACTTGGACATTAGCTCGACATCAAAAGGTCCTACAGAGAACTTTGTAGCGACGTGAGTCAGCTCATTTCCTGTTAATCCATCTGTGCTGAAGGCTTCAGTCATCCATCTTCATATTTTGCACAGCTGTATAAGGACAATGGTCTTACCGGAGGACATATTATCAAGCTAGGACCAGGAAACGATGATGCTGCTAAAGAAGCTTTAACAGCTTGGAAAGGCGGGATGCAAATAGGAGGAGGCATCAATGAGGATAACGCGCAGGAATGGCTGAATCTCGGAGCGGAGAAGGTAGGATACTAATGCTCAATTCTCGTCGGGAAGGTCTCTGATCAGCGGTATAGGTGATAATAACGAGCTATCTATTCCCGTCTGGACATTTCGATTCGGAAAGATTGAGGAGGTTATCACAGAAAGTAGGGAAGGATAACCTGATAGTAGACATAAGGTCAGCAGATACAATCGATTATATGATTGTTTACTAATAATCACACAGTTGTCGAAAGAGGGAAAGCGGCTGGATAGTTGCTATGAACGGCTGGAAGACATTGACGGATATGAACGTCACACAGGGTGAGTCTCCAGTCCGAGCATCTTGGTCATAAACACTAATGAAGAACCTACAGGGACCATAAAGCAGATAGAGGAACACTGCTCAGAGTTACTGATCCACGCTGCGGATGTCGAAGGTCTGTGTCAAGGCATAGATGAAGAACTCGTTAAATGTAAATGAACTGTACAGACACATTGTCGGAGAAGCTGATACATCTTTTCAGGTCTTGGCGAATGGGTCAGTATACCCTGTACATACGCTGGTGGAGCACGAGGTTAGTTATTCCGAAGACAAATACCATGACCATCTTTACTGATCCAAGATAGATATCTCAGATCTCGAGCTAGTTGACAGACTGTCTAATGGAAAAGTCGATCTTACATTCGGATCGTAAGTAGTTGACCACACTGAAAGTCGGGTACACTTATAGTTCAAGCTCTCTGGATATCTTCGGAGGAAATGGAGTGATATTCGAGGAATTGGTTAAAGTGGATAAGAAGGCCAAAGATGCTTCTGCTGGGCGGTGACCGTTCTGTTACGGACCGGTCCACAAGAAAGATTGTACCTACTCAGTTTACCTCAGTCCCGTGCAAGTGAGCTAAGGTACGGTAAGTATGTAACGCCTTCATATTAGTCAAGGAGCTCGCAATAGGCCTTGATGTCCCTCCCACTCCATTCACACCACGCTCAAAACCGAAAGGACAGGAAGCAAAACCCACAGTCTATTTCTGCTTCATAAATTTCTCATCGATTACAGCTAGATGACCAGTGCAGAACAGGCCTCTGCTTGATTACTCACGTTCGTCCTTCACATCAGGGCTCGGATTCCCGAATTGTACACTGTGTCTGACATATATCCATAAGAGCTTCAGGTGATATGAGTCCCAGCCAGCAGTTGCAAACCTCGTCGTGGTTTTTACGAACAACTACTGTACGAGTAGCCAACGAATAACACAATCTAAAAGCAGCAGTACCCAGAGATTGGCCTATCTGAACGAAATTTGGAAGAAGCTCTTTTTCACGGATGAAGTGAACTGAACTAATACACCGGGCTGGGATGCATTGGCTAGAATGTACTACAACGAGATTATACGCTCTGCTTGACTTCTCCCTTATCCTTTGGAGCCTTCCTCTTCCGGCCTCTTTTCGTACTCGCCACTTCAACAGTCTCGACCTCTTCTGCGTCTTCGTCCTCAAGTTCTATAGCTTGAGTCTTCTTAGGTGTAGACTTTTTAGCTGGTGTAGGTGGTGCTACCTCGACATCAGTCTCCTCATCCATTTCGACATCTGCATGACTATATCCGTTGGCTTTGGCGTGTCCGTTGACCCGAGCTGGTTTACTGCTTTGACTGGACAAAAGACCACGGAAGAAGGTTTCGAGTTCCAGTACAGCATCATCAGACACCTCTCTGCCTGATGCCTCCGGTCGAAGTGGCGTTTCGGGGACTTCAGGCATCTCACCATATCGGATCTGATCGTGTGTGTCCTGAACTTCCTCCTTGTTCTCAACCGTCTGTACCAAGATTTGGTCCAAGAAGGCGTCGAAGAGAAGCGAGACAGGAGGAAGAGTATGACTAGGTCCTTCGAAGACTTCCGTCGGTCTGCCACTCCGTGGCTTGACGACTTCAGCAGGAATATCCTGTGAAATATCTTCAATCTCAAGGAAAGCGTCTTTGCCGAACATCTCCTGCCATATCGAAGTATGTCTGGTAGCGCTTTCTGTGAGTTTCTGAGTACCGGTAGCGACTGCTTGAGCGATGTCGTCGCCGAATCTCGAGATTTCGCCATCACGCATGACACTGGCAAACTGCAATGCGTGTTCATCTGTTGACGAGGACGAAGGAAGCAGGCAGAGCTTGCTGACGACAGCCTTAGCGATGGCAGAACGTATAGGAGTAGGGACATTGGGTGCACATATAAGAAGCGGCGTGTCCTTTCTGCTGATATTCGATTGTACGACAATGAAGTAAGGTCGTGTCGAAGTGAGCAGCTGGGTACAGGAGACATGTGTATCTTGGTGAAGAAGGTCGCAGGACAAGAGATCCCAGACGGCGAGACCAGTAGAAGTACCCGAGACAGCCAGATATCTGCCCTCGAGACCAACAAAGCCAACTTGACGAGAATCGCTGAGACCGCCATCAAGGGCTTTCAGCAAGGTATTGCTTTGGACGTCCCATATCGTCACTGCAGGTCCTTGAGCGAGGGCGATGATAGTTGAATCGGGCGAGAAAGCAGCATCATAAATTGGCATTGATCGGTAAGAGAAGGTTGATCGAGTCGACCAGTACACTGTTATCAAGTATTAGCACTAATGACTAGGGTATTGGAACGGAATTAAGTAATGGATCGCGGTTTGATCCCTCAGTCAAAAGAAGAAAAAAAGTTTGTCCTCAGTAAACATAGGACTGTTGAGCTTGAAAATTTGATCATCTTTGGGAACCGCGATCCATCGCTTCGTGAAGAGTACAGCGAAGGTAGAATCAGAACAAGACTTACGGTCAAAAGTAGGAGCCTTCTTGCCAGATTTGCCTATACGTCATCAGCATACAGTCCCGACAAATATTATGGACAAAGTGGAGTGAATTAAAGAGATCAGGATTGCAGAACATGAATCCGCATCGCTCGCGAGCTGCAGAATTTTCAGTGTGAATGTGTTTTGGTTGATCATCATTTCGGGTAGGGATAGGCAAGAAGGGGGTATGTAGACAATGTTCACCTTGTTCGACTTTTTTTGCCTGCCGGACATGCCATATCTTTGCGGTACCGTCAGAGGAAGTGGTGAGGAGGTAGGGTTGCTCGGGTATGCTACTCGAGCCGATTGAGGGAGAGGGAGCGAAGGCAACCTTGGTGATGTCGCTTGTGCCGTGAGGTCGGGGGAACTGGGTGCTGATTAGATATCGATCGCCAATCCATCTCCACAATTTCAGTGTCTTGATGAAGCCACCTCCTTCTGTCTCGTCACCTTGCCGACCTTCAACGGTGGCCATCCAGCGATTTGATCCTTCAGTGGCATCACTGAAAGCGACTTGTTCAACGGTGACTGGCTCGACATCTTTCTCGGCACGAACTCGATTCGAAGGTGCTACTTCGAGGTCGAACAAGACGGTGGACGAGAGAGGATCGATGAATTGTAGAGTGGAGGAATGAGAAGAAGGAACGACGATTGATCGGGTGGGTGGATGAACCACAAGTGGGTAATAGGCTTTGGTCTGAGGACGTAAAGGATCGATTCGTACCCCTTGACCGACATTGACCACTTGTCCCGAAGAAGCGCCAACACGTATTGTACCACCGTCCGCAAACTTCAACCACCATTCTTCCTCGACACCACGAGCACCAGACTTGACTGCCAGACTGACAGCAGCCTTTCCGCCTAATCGCGGAATGTACTCTCTCTTTCCCGAAGCGAGATGCCATTGTACAAGTACACTCTCTTCACCAACCGACAATAGCTGAGCTCCTGACGGCGTAAACGCAATTGCACCAACAGCATGAGCGTGCCAATGTAACGATGTGGTCGGTAGCCGTTTGTCGGCACCATCATCGTGATCGTCGACAGAATGACCAGCAATCGCGCCGAGCTGCTCGAAGGCGGCAGTGAGACCATGCCATAGCCGAATGACACCTTTGACGTCACCAGTCGCAAACCATTCCTCGTCAACACCGCGACCGATGATCCGCTCGGGAGCAAAAATACCACACGTGAAGTCTTGGTCGGAGACAAATTTAACACATGTGAGCTTTGGCCAAGCAGACGATGACTGGCCTGAAGGTAGTCGGTATGTGTATGCCTTGTTACCTGCTAAGGCGACAAGGTATGTTGATCTGGGTGAGACCATTATCGAAACTGGTTCTTTTGATAATTTGCCCAAATTCGTCACGTGATCTTTACCGCTGGGGACAGGTAAAAGGGGCGTTCGGGTCACTCTCCATCCGGGATGGGACGCTATTGAGTGTCAGCGTATGAATGCGAACCAGGGAGATTCGAACTGACACTTCTCCTTCACAGTAGAAACTGTTGTAAAAATCTGCCACTTCGAGTCGACTTGACCGATGCACATTTGTAGAATGCGACCACGCTCCGTGACGACGACGGTCCGTATCAGACGGCCTTCGACCCAGTCCCATACTTTCACCGTACCATCTTCAGATGCAGTGATGAGCTGCATGGGGTTGGTGGGGTGTAGCAGCAGAGCAGAGATGGGTTTCCGATGACATGTTCGAGCGTCCCCTGTCAAGGTTGAAAGACGCTGAAAATTAGGAGGTGTAGAGGAATGAATGTGTATAGAAGTGTGAGACACAGAGAAGTAGAATCTTATCATGACATCAGCCATGATTTACTGACCGACAGAGGGGAAACAACCCACCTGCCATCTCTCGACCAAACAGGTGGTATCCTCGATACCTCCTTCTCGGCGATAGCCACACAGTCCCATACGTCGTTGTGACCAGAATGCTCTTTGACAGATCTTCTACTTCGTCGTTTCTGCTTCAACTTTGGAGTAGACCCTTCAGCATCTTCAGCCGTATCCCTCTCTGAAGGAGTGACGGGCAATTTCGAAGAGCTAGCCTCCGAATAGGGCTGAGCAATGAGATGAGATTGGGGTAAGGCTGCTGACGACCCAAGTGGGTGTCTCACCCTTACCCTTTTCTTCTTGATAGATCCCTCATGACTTTGTTTTGAGGGAATTTCAACTTCCATGGTGAAGAAGAAGTTTGAAA
>JALPCA010000380.1:0-12569 GCA_026538345.1 Cryptococcus sp. GC_Crypt_4 | reverse complement strand
GTATCTAATACTTTGGTTGGCGCGAAAAAACACATTAATCAGCTCTTTGACTTTCGGATACGATATTTATGTGCAGTCCGGAGTCGAATCTGTCTCCATTCTTGCCCGCCAATCATCGAACCATCCGTGACGCAAAGTTCCTGATTATGATCGTATTAAGAATTTTGATAGTACTGTAGGTACACGACAATGGGCTCAGCTCACATATGTGAGGACGCTATTACGCAACTTGATGCAAAGCTGGCGTGATCCTTCTCGCAGCTTGCTCACTTGAAACGGATCTCACGTCCTCAAGAACTGTGAGATCGGCACCGTAAATAATATTCAAGACTGCAAAGCGGCTCCACCGTTCTCCGGTCCAGGGTTACCCGCTTACAGTCTCATTTATCCCGAGATATCGCCATTTAGCTCAAGGCTCAACATTACTTGATATGGAATGCGGTAGCATTACAACCCGATGTTAAATCCGGAAACCTTGTTCTCCTCCAATACCGAAAAAACTACGATGATCAAAATATGGGCTTTGCGTGATCGAGCATGTATAGTTTGGATCGTATTCCGATCTATCTAATAAAATCAAGCGTAGTTGATGGATCATGGACAAATAACGTTTAGAGGTAAACATTACATGTGAGGACAGCTCCCGCCCAAAGGCTCTTGGTTGACTTGAGGTGAAAGCACTTGAAGTGTCAGATCGGTGCCACCTGCAGTGACTAATAGCTTCGATTTTCGTACCTTGTGGGATTCGAATGAGCTGTGGGTGATTATGTCCTGGAGATCAATCAGCAAATTGAGGAGTGCACCACCGGAAGCAATGGAGTTCGAAGGGTTTCTTGTAAAGCAGTGAAGGGTAGGTGCGGCGGGATTGAATAGCTTAAACATTTGAGAGAGATGCAATGCCAGCTTCAGCAGCGAAATCATCGAACAGAAATGATTGGTTAAGAGGAACACATGACGATCGAGGTGAAGGAAGTCACCACGTAGGGACACGTTCGCAAAGCACATCGGCTACATTTAGGATTGACGACCGCTGAAGTGTTTAGCTAGATGCTGATGCCGAACTTGATTTGCTGTGCAGCGGGTGCATATGATGATAGCGGAAATGTCGGGGTCAAGTGAACCGATCCTTCAATACCCGTGTATCTGCAAGAACTCAACACATCAGATGTATCTCTACCCACTTGTCGCCACAGGTTCGACAATAGAGGACTCATCACATTTACGCATCATACCTCAATCTAATTCGGCGAAGCCGAGTGACTTGTAAGATGTCACGCGAATTCACTGAAAAGATCGCAAAGCCCCGAAAACTGCGAGAAAGCTATGTAAGTTACCGGTTAGACTGTCGCTAGATCTTGCTGTTGATGTTGGTACATCGAGATTATTCTAGAACTGCTTCAGCCGGATGTGGCGTTGCAATTCCCGGAGGTGTTTTGTCGCCCTTCCGCAGCGCTGAACCCATAGGTCGAAGAACAGTCTGATCCATAAAGACGTAGACGCCTCCCAGCGGAATCCCGTACTCGCTTGAAGGAATTCGGTGCGGATCAGGACTGAGTCAGAACACTGTATTCAATCCCATGTTAGGTCTAGGGTAATCTTTCTTGTTCAGCCACAGTTTCCACCGGATATCGTGTGAGGAGCATTTGACTTTGACCCTTTGGCCGTGTTGAACAGCCATATGTATGGGGTGATTCACATCCTTATGCCGCTTGGTGATATGTTGACGTAGGTCACTGTACACTTTGTTAAATTGTGGCATGTAAGGGCATGTACCCAGACCAGACTTCTGAGACATTGCGATTGGGATAGCTTTATATCAGGTTGATCGGGTGGATGAAAAGACCAAACAAAGCATGTATAATCTGTATTGAACATGGGAATTCGAATGGCTGCATGCTATCCCTAAAGGACTGCCCGATTTGGTATATTTGTTTTTGACTACATTCAAACAATATCGTAAACCCGGTAATGTGGCATGATCTCCCTTCACACGTAGATTTCCACCACCAAGAACTATCTAACATTGCATCATCTTCAGTTACTTGTATCTCCCTTGTGTGATATTTACTTTATGGCCCACCTGGTACAATATTCTCAGCTGGCCTGTATGATTCATAAGTTGTCTCGCATGCGGGCCGGTCACCTCTAAGTGAAATGTTACAATATGATCAAGTACGGGGTACACCATTGCCACCCGAATCCTTCCTCCCGTATATAACAAGTGGACATAGATTGTCTATTTGATTTGTACTTCTTAGCCAGCCTAGTACATCATATCCAGGTAATCATCCTGATTCAGCACTTGTCTACTATGTATGTTGACCGCCTCTACATCAACTTTTACAAGGTCATTGTGTGTAGACGTACTGAGAGATTTCCCGCAGACCACACTCGATGCAATTTAAATTCTGCTATGTGATCTCACATCTTGGTCGACCTAGTGCATACTGTCCAGTTGGACGAGTAGATCCGAATTATTGATTGCATACGTTGATACCACCTCACCCGCATTACTCATACTACGGTCTGACCAAGATCAGGAATTCTGGTTCAATCACACTTCGAGTTTTGCTTCAGACACTTCAGCATTCTGACCGTTCCCAAAGCGTTCTCAACATAGACGAGAGATATTTCTGGCGTTCTTAGCGTTCTTTCTTGACCTGGAACAGGGTACTGGAAGCGTTTGAGACTTAGACGAGAGATTCTAGGAGCGTTTGAAGCGTAAACGAGGGATACCTTGAGCGTTCTTAGCGTTCTTGGGTGTAAAGTGGATTCCTCGACCAGATATGATAGGGCATAATCATCTCAAACACACTATTTGAACTATCTCATTGCCAAAGGATCATAGACTTCAAGCTTGGTCAAGTCCTTCACCCACATACTTACTTCTCCCTCTTAAAATACCATCTGTTTCCCTTTAAGCATGATCCTGCTCCTCGGATCATCCAGTAAACCTTTGTTGTAGATCAGCCATCTTCTCCTCATCATCCCTTAATTGAGCGGCCAGCATCTTTACCGACACCTTGCCGAATGATCCTAACATGGCAGGTGGTACTCTAGCACGTCGAGCATTGACCATTCGAGACTTGACAGGACAACCACGAACCCCAGTGGTTTTGTCTGGGTGTCGACACTACGCAACTTTCAATCATAAGCAAATTCTGAGTGTCAAAATAGCCGGTGCATCCAATCGATGGTTCCCATTGATCGCGTAAGAGTTATTGTCGTCAATACGCTGGTGAGAGCCGAGCAAAGACACCAACGAATGGACACAGGGGAAGCGTAGACCTCGGCAAAAATCAATCAGTCAGGGCCAGGCGTCGGATTCAGTCAGAGATTTACAGCCAAGGCCCTGCCATCTGTGAGTCATGAAGGTCATTTCGCACCGATAACGCGACTGACAACTGCAGTCATCACTTAGGTAAGGAGGAAAGCCCGACTGTCACTGACTTTTCAGGACCTGTAGGTCGTAAGGCTGGTGATAGATGTCGGTATTCCCACAAGCACCGTAGGCTGCCGTGTTCAGTGATTGAGAGGTCAAGTGATTGACGAAACAACTTTTTTTGTTCAGATCTCAGCACCACTCAGGTTGCCGAGCTGGCCTCCATCGCTAGGGAGATGCCATGCCCACATTCCGTGACCGGAAACTGTAAGCCAATAGAGGTGATGCATTGGCCAATCTGACGCGACTTGTAGGTCACTTCAGAGATAAAGGTTGGTTTTATGGGTGAGCTGAATGTCAAAGACATGATGTAATTATTTACGACTCACCACTGGATTAAGTCACACCTGCCCAAAAGGACAGGAATGCACTTAGTGAGTGTTCTGCTGATGGCGCTGTCGACTTGTGCCACGGTACTGACACTCTACTAGCGGTAACAAATGTCGCTTCTACCCTCTTGATGGTCAACACGGCGAGATCAGTAAACTGGACCCAAGACCGATCGCCATTCCGCGAGAAGACACCAAACTACATCAAGTTGACGACGCAGATCCTGCTGGAGATGTCGCGACCTATAATTCCTCAACCGATATCATGAACTTCGATACCAAATCGTGTGATTCTGATAGGAATGATTGGTGTGATATGTGAAGAAACGGCTTGAGTTTAGGAAAATGCGTTCAAACCGAGTGGCATTTTCATTCTGAATAATTAACGCGTAACGCATTTTGTATTTTCTGTCTACTTTCATTAAACATCGCCTAGCCCAACTGTGTCTTGGAATGCACCTTTACATGAAAGCAGGTACATAGTATCTGGGATTTGGGCGGACACTCCAAATTTGCCTACCATTGCTTTACTTTGTATCATCGTCACGGAGTAAGTCAAAATATAACATATGCCTGGGCCTTGATGTAATATTAGAATAGGACAGAGAGCACCAAATCGGCCGTGTTCTGCGCCCCAATTATTGATATTTGTGCAGTCTTTGTACACTCTACAAGCTCGGACCAGGTCGTGGAATATCTCGCTTCATGGCTTTGGTATGAGCTTATGCTCGGGTCGAATGTGGGTCCGGCTGTCTGGGTACACAGGAGAGAGATCCGACGCGGTACAAGAATTTGGTATTCACAAGTGAGTGATACACAACGAGTGAGACATCGGGAAAAGCTCCTCCTCAGAACATATCTGGCTAGTTGCTTCTGCCACCGGACATCGACCTGGTGTCAGTTATCATCCAATGCTTATCCAGGTTCCAAGACGGCGGAATGGCAATCTAGTCCCCGAGCGATGGCGAGGATGTCGCTAAAAGTGATCGAGACCGCTTTTGAGCCTTCCTTCTCGATGTCGCTTACACTCTTTCATGACCGGAATGAGAGATGATAAGGATATGAGGTATGCTACTGTTAGCCAGCAACTCAGACGAGAGAGGAGGGAGATTGCGAGGGATGGTAGATGATTCTATGGCTTAATGTCCATCCCTTGCGAGTCATTTATTCTGATATGGGACAGATCCTTTCCACAGATCTACGCTACTACCGATCAATTATATCTTGCCTTTTGGTCTCAAGCGTGTCATTTGATGTTAATTCTATCGCTTAACTAGAGTACCTCCCTTCCATCTCTTGTTCGATTTTGGTATTGATACAGTAAACTGCAGCGGTATTGCTGCCAAAAAGCTCTTGCCATAACTCGAGGTGAGTAACAATTACCAACAAACGGTTTATAAGCGACTCCAATGTTGGCTTGGAGACAGTCCCATACTTCCAAGAAAGATACTTGGGCCGGAACATCACCCAGAATAACAAAGGTGTTCAGACAGGAAAATCCAATTGGCAAGCAGATTAGGTATAATGACAATCACTTAGTTCGAATAGGCTCGTGAATCGAACAGTGATACGGCGATCAGAGATTAACACATCACGGCCACATCCGGCATTTTTGGCTGAAATACCGGATTTTCTTTTAGGTGACTGAAGCAACAAGCATACCTTCCACGTCGTTGATCCCACCTTTGTCCAGCACATAGCACCAAATCAGTATTTATCATGTATAGGACGACTTGGTGTGTTTCATTCGGCCAGAATCTTGTAACGGTACATGCCGGATTTACTGTATGACACCGCTGTGGATATGTTTTTCCAATGTAGTTCAATTGAACATCATCCAAGAGTCGCGTCATACGATTCCGAGGTTAGCAAGTCCATACCAATTCACAGGCGTATTTTTCCCATTGAAGATCAAGTTAAAGCCATTCGGTAAATGCATCGTCTCATTCAGACAGACAATGCTATCTCATTCTGACGTTTTAAGGCTTTTGCAAGTGAAATATTCTGTATGAACTTGGGGGATTCGAAGAGGAATGTCTGAGAAAATCTTCAACGCGCTTGGGCAATGGGAATTGTATCAAGAAGTCGATAGAAATGGACAGACATGCCTCGAGACGAAGATTCAACACGCTTGGGTAGTAAAGAGCAACTTCGAAGCAGGGGTAGTAAGGAGTAACTTGGAAGCACATGGGAGAATGGAGGGGTATGACTGCAGAGGGGATGCCAGCACGCAACACGCTTGGGAAGAAGGGAATGACTTTGGGCATACATGGCCGTTGTTCGTTCACGTCTGGTGTAGCACTCAACAGCTGTCATGAGTGAGTTTCACTGGTGTGAAAGCAAACACCCATACTGATCACGTAATCTAGACTTAGATGATTAGTCCCTCAGCCCGCCTAGACCTTTTCCGTTCCACTTTGTTGTCTCACCTTGCCGACCACCTGCTCCAGCATCAACTCGAACAGCACCTACCTGATGTATTTTTCAAGCGTATCGATTACATGGAATGCCGTCGATCATGGGAGAATTTTCGGATGTTATCGGGTGTCCTCGAGACGAGGCTGTAGAGCGGACATGATGCATCTGGAAAGCAAGTCTCATTCCCCATTGAGGAAAAATGAGCAAAAGAGGGGAACGTTTTAGCATATTGCCAGGAGATCGAGGTGAGCTAGGCTAAGTTCTTCTACTCGTGGAACATGTGGAACATAAAGCTAATCTACCACTTCTTCAAGGCGAATATTGTTCACTTCAATGTGAATGTCAATGGTCAGGACTACCCATGGTCATTTCATATCAACCATACCATCACCCGGATCATGCCTTTCAACTCTATCCGCAAGCGTAACCCCGACATGAAACACTCAGTTTCTCGCCAATAACGTTATCTCGCTTGCCAGATTCAGAGTATGCTCCCTCGTTGCTCTCTATGACTTCTACCACAACCGCCACATCTATGATGACCATTCTCGATTAATCAACCTGAAACCTCGATAGGACGCTTTCTATCTACCTTGTTTCTGTTCCTGTTCAACAGCTAACCGCTCCCATATCAACCGTCGGACACCTGGTTCAACGATTCCTAATCGTTGTCGACCACTCGAGCATTACCACAGCGGCATTCATTTCGGAAGATAGCGGTGGATTACATTGGAGTCACAGGGGGAGCCAATCAAGTGGAATCGCAGTAGCTTGTCATTAATGGTAGCGGAGAAGGGAGACAGCAATAACAATCAGGCGTTTTAATGCTCAAAATATCAACGAGGAGGATCAGAAGCTCGGCGGAGGGCAATTGAAAAGAGTGTAACGACTGGTCGATGATGGTAGCTGGGCAAGGGGAGTCGATAGCCAAGAGGAGGAAAGCCAATCCAGTGGAATCGAGGTTTCTGGTCGTCGGGTGTAGCGAAGAGGACTAGGAATAAGAAAGGGCCGTTGTAATGACCAAAATTCTGGAGGAGAATGGTAGGACGGAGATGCGGTAACTGGTCAACGAAGGAAGATGAGTAGTGGGAAACGACATACACAGAGCGTCGTAATGCACAAGTCTGAGTTCGCTTTATATGGTTATAATCGGTTTCTATCTGCGCAAAACGGATGCGGCTAGGTTCGCGTTCCCTTGTGCCAAGAATTCTTTCGACATCGCTGTATATATTTTTATTACCTCTGCAATCGACCCTACCGGTGTAGTCTTCCCAAACTCCATCCTTCTTGCAGGATAGAATCATCTTTTATTGTCATACTTCGCTTTATATGCGTGAGGGGAGATTAGACAAAATACGGTTCCTCAGTCGATCTTCCGAAGCCTTGCCCGCTACCAGCCCAAAATTCGGGTGTCGCAGACGTTCACTTGACTTGAAGACCGGCGAGGCTCGAGGAAAGCACAAGTCCACAAAAAGTTCCGATATTTTTTGTGAAAGTTTGCAATTCAATCCTGGTTGCCGAAGCTTGATTTATTAGCATGCTACAGTATAGATGATATTGGTTCTGGACCCCAAAACACTCGCAGAGTTCACAGAATTGGTAGCAAGGGATCATCAATTAAGTCCCAGTCTTCCCTTACCCCTGTTTGTGACATATCCGTTGTCGTTACGATCACCACCACCGACGCACAGCTCCCTCCCTTCCTGGTCTATCCAGGACTGAATCACATAGTAGAATGAACCAATCTCCACCAGGAAGGACCCGATTTATCAACAGTAAGGACGGAGTGTGGGCGGTCAAACTCCTCCATTGCTAAACAATGGTTAATTAAGGTTCTCGATCTATAACCAAGAAACGGCCGGTGGAAAGGGACGACTTCTCAATTTTGATTGAATGTTATCGCATATTCGAGCGGACTTCCTGGATGCATGTTGAGATCGACACACACTCTATTTAGCTCTACCTACCCAATCTACTGCGGTATTCCAACCACTCGAGGTAGACTTCTTTACTACTCTAAAACTCGAGTATTCGCACCACGTGGACCACTATCAACTAGGAACAAAAGACCATGGAGCATACAAAGGAACGTTTTACCGGTAATTCCAACAAGCCTGGCCAATACCGCTACTTCCTATCAGATTCGACAAGCTTGGACAGATGCAGGGGTCTTTCCACTAAATAAGAATATAATGTGTCCTCGGAAAGTCACTCCGCCACCTATAGATCGTCAAAGGAGCCCTGAAACACCTGAAAGTTATCGCACCATATAGCCAATGGACAGAAAGGTTCGCAGGGACGGTTTACCCAATGGAAAACATTCGAGAAGGCTCAAAGGGTGTTTAGAGGAATCTCAAGGGGAGCTGCTTAAAGCTGAGCTGAGCAACAAGAGATATGCAAAAGAACTGAATCAATGCACCTGGGCCAGCAAGAGCGAGACAAAACTCCCTCAGGAAGAGATTTTTGACTTGTAATATCGGGAGAAAGAAGCTGTAGCGCCCGAAAGGCAAGAGATTAAAACGGTAGCCAAGGGAAGGAGAAAGGCTGAGGAGGGCGTCAATAGACACACGTTGGATTCCATGATGGCTCGCGGGAATGGAAATGACGATCTCTCTGGGTGAGCAAAGAAACAAAAAGAACAGACACTTCTATAACACCCTCTTGGCGACATCGACTGTATAAATGACTCTAAACTAACCCACAAGAATAGCCCTCGATACTGTCCAGCGGGATTCGGGAAAAATTGGGCTCCAACATCCAAACAAAGATTTTTGATGATACGGTAACTGAAGTGGATTGTACAACGTCTGGCTAGGCTGATTTAGACTGCTGGTTACTGACATGTACCGCTGTATTGGACGCATCAATCCGATTTTTCGTTGAACTCGTCCACGCTTGACGTTTCAAATCGCCCTTTGACCATTCACGATCTCGTTTGGTTCTCAAGCTGCATTTCTGGCTTCTATCTGTATCTGATACTCTATTAGTACCACTGCAGTAAAGATAGGTGCACTAACAATCCAAGGATGATAATCATTCAGAATCGAGTTTAGTAGCAATTGCCATGCGTTCCTGGATTTGCCCTCAATGTTTCGACATTCCGTTCCCAAGATGACCAAGACATGACGAAAGAAACCAGGAATGAGAATACAGGATGTCTCGCATTAGTATTGCAGCGGTATCGATCTGTCGTCCCTATATACATCAACATCCAATCCCGAAATATCTTCGTCCTCCGTGCTTGCTTTTGGTAGTCCAGAAATCCTCTGGACTTGGTTGGTTTCAAACGTTTCCATGCCTATCAATACCGCTTGACGCCTCGAATGGAATGAACGCATGAAGAACGGTAGCCCAGGCTGGCAAATGAAAAGAGATCGGAGATCGGTCATTGTTCACTTGAAATCCAATTCATCAATCAGCGCGCTCTTTTATGACTAAGCTTCAACCGAGACCCCTTTGTAAAGTCTCTTTATAGAACCGGAGCCGTTCTGACATACTTAACCTAAGTTTTTAGTCTCCGTCCCGAGGATAGGTACTGTGTTGGGTCGCTTTTGACAAATAAATATTGAGCGTGAGCTTGTATCGTCCAAACATCGTCAAATCGACCAATCCCAGTTTCCACGCTTCAAATGCAATTTCGATTTTCTGTCGTCGTAAGGTGACTGCACATATTGTTATCTTTCATCCCTCCTGTTAGATGATACCCGAGCCGGAGTGAGCCATAAGAAGAAGTATGCCTTGGCTTCGTTGTAATGAATAAGACAGAGTGCGCCAAACTCCGAAATCAGCCGTTTTTCAAGATGCCCATTTCAATGATCAGCGCGGTCTTTGTACAGTCAAACAGCTAGGAGCAGGTCGTGGTGTATCTCGTTTTGTTGCTGTCATATATAGTGAGGCTCTGCTGAAATATTTCCGACAAAACAAGGGGACAGACAAGCACTATATCTCCAAAAATGCAGAGGATTCCCAAACAATAGGGGTACGGGTTAAGGGGTTTTGCTTCCCGGTTTTCCCCTTCGCCCGCTTCGCCCACTTTCCCTTGATTGTCGAGAATACTCTTTGTTCAACGTTCGTCTAAACGTTTCACAATCTATCGCACAATCTGTCGCTTGGATGTGCACTGTCCCCATCGCCTTCGTTTCCTTCTGATCCACCCTCGTCTTACACGTTGATGGGTCAACCGGGTTATCGCTCAATCATCTCAGAATGATGCGATGTTTCATAAAGCGCGTCAATGGTGCTACAATCGTTATGATACAGGGGAAGCAAGGGGTTCGTTTCATGGACAATACATCAAAGATGCGTTAACGTATATCGAAGAAGGATTTCAAGTGTTTATAGCCAGAGCCAGCAAGAGCTCAGATCGCAGGACCACCCCATCTGCAACAGCTCTGCTCTCAACAAGATCTCACACCATGACCCCGGCAAGCCGAATCCAGCTGCGACCTACAGTCACCGATCTCCAGATGGGGGAGGAGCATCTTCCGGAGATGCTGCGATACTTCATTTATATGTTGGAAACCGGAGATGTCGCAGACATCGCTCGTAATGGCTCCTTGCTTTATTTCGCGTTGATGCGAACGTTTGCGGATAAGGGCATGTTGGAGATAGCTTGGGTACCTCGACTCATCATCGACGTGAATGATCAAGAGTTTGAGGTGAGTCAGATTATACCTGTCCATCGAAACTGAGATCATCGGGCACAGATAGTTATAGATGAATGCACTTCCACTTCGACCGATCTTTCTAGCGATGCAAGAGTATCGGCCGATATTCCTGCTAAAGCTGAATCACTTCCGATTGATAATGCTCTTACACGCAAAGAGCCGGGCAAGGCCATGAATCTCCTCCTCGCTCTCGAAAATCGCGAATACTCGGAGTCGTTCGCCGACGTCCGGTCACTTACTCGATCTGGGCTTTCAGAGAGAGATGTGCTCGACTGTGGCGGCCAAAATGATACCGATGTCTCGATGAAATCAACAGGTGGATTGTCAGAGCTTTTGCGAGGCTTACAGGAACTGGAAGTCCTCGAGACGAAGATGGCAAAGTTATCCCTTGCGACGAATATCGCGTACTGGAGATTGGGCAGAGCCTATGTCACATTCGCCTCCGTGGGTAGATCATGCCAGTGACCATACTATACCATGGCTTCGCTGACCACGACCACAAGCAGAGCCAAGGGCAATCGCTGTCGTACGGCCGGCGACAACATGTCTCGATCTTCGCGGCGTTGTTGGCAGAACCTTCGTTTCAATCGGTGTCCGGTAGCGCAGCAGCCACAACAGCCCTAAAGAAACGTCTCCAACGAGCTCGCAAGTTCTTCTTGCTAGTACAGATCTTCGGCGAATGCGTGTTACATGCTGTTCCGGAAGTCTGCGTGTCGCGTTTGGATGGTGTCAAATTGGAAGATCTTTCAGCGTTGGTAACGAGATCTCAGGAGGATCCTGTGATCAAGAGCATAACAGCTAGGATGCTGAATTCGTAGAGCTTGGTCGTGCAGAAGATGATTTTGGATTTGTTTGGTTTGCTTACAAGCAGACGGAAACCATGCTATTAGACTTGTTCTTCAAACCACATACTGTATCTTGCCTAACTATGTCCAGTTGATTCGCGTGTCCTCTCGAATGGCGATAAGAAGTAAGAAGTGTTCAGGCTGTAATGGAAGTGCCGCGTACATCCGTTGACAGAAACAAGATCGCATTAACGCAAGCTGTTAGCTCAGACAGACTCGGGGTTCAGATAGGGTGCATAAGGATCGGTCGACATCGAGTTGATCAGATTGTGACTGGGACATCCTGATGATTGCTGAGGTTTCCAACTTGGATGCAATATAGTAGCCGGGTCGGTCAACACTTGATGCCGGACTCCTCTCACCAAAGAGAGCTTGTCGCGATCTTGCCGTTTTTGAAGAGGAGGATGTCTGCCACCGATGAAAAGACAGGCTGTCCGCCTAGACCTGTAAGCCCGGATTGAGCACCTCCAGCGATCCCGACTAGAACCCTAGAAGTTCTCGACTCCTGTTGCTCCCGAAGCCGACCTGGTTGAGCTTGGTAGGCATATGCTCTGGATTCACGAAACATACGGTTCTCACTTCGACGAAATGATTGATTTGTATTCAGCAGGTCTGTCAACAGACAAGCCGGACCGAATTCTGGCGGCGTCAGATGGTGAGAAGCCTGATCCTGTTTCAGTCTGCTATTCGAGAGACCTAATCAGTACGACTTGAGGAAGCTCGTGAAGATCCCTTTTGGGTCAAGTCTCTCACTCCAGATGGAATCAGCTGCTAAAAGAAGTATTCCGATTCGTGTGTAAATGCGACATCGCTAGTTTTGCCTAGAAGTATCATCAAATGGCTGCTCCACCTAGATCTAGCCGACGGT
>JALPCA010000379.1:0-12568 GCA_026538345.1 Cryptococcus sp. GC_Crypt_4 | reverse complement strand
GCTTCCTCAGTATACGACCAAGCAGGATCAGTCATGGATCAAGCTGCTTCATCCGCTTCGTCAGTCTATGGAGCTGCGACCTCCAATGTTGGCGCTGCCGGAGCTGTTGTTACTGACCAAGCTGCTCTACTTGGTGCTCAAATTCAAGAAGCACTTGGACTCGTGGCTACCCCTGAACCGATCGCTTCCACCGCGTCAGCTTATCTCGCCAGTCTGTCTTCAGCGGCCGCGACCGGTTTACCTGACGCCTTATCGTCTGGTTCAGTCATTCTCGCTTCACTTCAATCTCAAGCTTCAGCCTCGCTACATTCAGCTACGAGAGTTGCAAGTAAAGCTGTTGGCTTGAAGCCAACTGCAGAGAGTATCGAAGAAAGGTTAGAAGATATTGGAGATGCTTATATGAGTGTACAAGGGATGGTAGAAAGTATGGTGAAGAAACAAGCCAGTGCTGTTGGTAGTCAAGCTGCTGAAGTGACTGATAGTGTCAAGAAAGCGGAAATACTGCTAGCGACGGAGCTGACAGAGGCTGAAGCGACCGAAGCGACAGATTGAGCGCTCTCGATAACCCCTTCAGCGGATGGCTCGACACCGACGGCCTTTTGTGCTGCTCTAGTAGCATCATGAATAGTCGATTGGAGATCCTGGGTGACAGAAGCGTAGCCTTGAGCGACATTGGCCAAGACCGATTCGAGGTGTTCAGAAGCGCCTTCAGGTGAAGGTGTGGCTCCAGCAGCTCTGATTGCCGCTCGAGTCGCGTCGTGGACGCTGGAGGCGGCAGCTGAGTAGACCGAATCCGCCGCAGATTTCGCTTGATCGATCACCCCACTAGAAGTCGTTGTAGTTTCCCCGATAGCAGCAGAAGAAGCTTGACTCAAAGCATCCATAATCTGATCCTTGCCTTTACCAATGATTCCTCCCGCGGCGACAGCAGCCCCTGCACCAGCTTCGACGATAGGTAAGATCGTAGCTTTACCCTCTTTCGTGGCGGCTTGAACTGAAGCGACAGTCGCGTAGCTCTTGGAAGCACTGCTTTCTTCAGCCAGAGCTGATCTTGCGTCGATTCGATCATTTGCAGTTCGTGTCAACAGTTTGACTCGCTCTCTGAACCCCTCGAACATGTCGTCGAGCTCGGTGATAAAAGCGGCAATTGATTTATCGACGTTGGCGGAAGGAGCAGCAAGAGTTCGATCTTTAGTTTCGCCTCGGTGAAGTGCAGCATATTTAGCGGTCCAAGCTTCAATTTCAGCCTTGGTCTTCGGGTCCTTGTACTCGTCACTGAAAGAAGCCTTGAGCGCATCCTGTTCCTTCTTGACAACGGTAGCGCCCTGATCGAACCAGGTTTTCCTCGCTTTCTCCGCTCGAGCTTTCACTCCAGCGACCTTCTGAGCAACTCGAGTGTCCCCTTGTGCGGAAGATTTGGCGACTTGATCTTTTGTCAAACTGGGTGAGGCAGTGTAGAGTTTGTCCAAACCTTTGAGGATGTACTCGAATTCTCGTTCAAGTTCTGATTTACCGTTCGCTTTCAAGCCAAGGAACTGGGAATCATCGGTGAGGATACTGGAATGAAGTTGTATGAGCTGTATGATTGGTGGATATGTATATGGTAGAGTAGGTAACGATGGAAGAGGAACAGTGAGTAAGCCTGGATTCACTTCATTGCATGTCACGAGAAACTAATTTACCTCTTGTCGTACGTTGTTCAATCCTTTCTTTCCTGCTTCATCCACTTTTGGCTTAGCTGCCTCCTTACGTTTCTCAGTTTTCACTTGATCGACCTTTTTCGTGGTCTTGGCGTCTGGAATAGCAGCTTGACCTTTAGCGGCCTTCTTGTCGTAGAAGTTGTCCATCTGACCCTTTCGTTCAGCGGCGTGACCGCCGTCCATCGAAGGCAGGATATCGGACATCATCGCCCAGAAAGATTTCTTTGGCTCAGGAGCAAGGATGGCGGGAGGCAAAACGTATTCGAGCGCGGGAAGGATGTAAGGGGTAAATACTCGGGTTCGAAGGGTAGACACATATGGAGCGATGGCAGTATTGGCAGTTGAGATATGGGTTCCAATATAAGGATCAAGGTAGGCATAGTATAGCTGAGCTACTCGTCTAGAAAGACGTCAGACAGGAGATCTTGAACGAACTATACACTCACGACCTGACAACAGCCAAACCTTTAGCACCCTGGGCAGATCCCCATTCGATACCTTGCATTGCTCTAGGTCCAAGAATCTCTCTTGCAATCCTTCCAGCTTCGTTTCCAGCTCGAATAGCATGAGGTCGACCGTATGTGTAAGCTTGTTGAGTTTTGTTTCTGGAGAATCGGTAACCGTGTCCAGCATATTTGCCAGCTTGACCGGTAACCGGGTGACTGACGACATACTTGTAGCTATCTATGGACTTTTTTCCAGCTGTCTGGGCGTATTGTTGGGCGACGGATACGTAGGGTGAAAGGTATTGGTTGTAAGACGCAGATACTCGAGAAGTGTAAGGAGCGGTCAGAGCGTGAACCTTGTTCCTGAGGTATGGAACGTGAGGACCAACCCAAGTCAAGTAGATTTTCCTGATCTCTCTCTGTATCCTGGTGACGATCGGTTGAACGACTTCAATAGCCTTTCTCGAGTTCTTATCGGCAATTCTGTAAGCTGGCTCAAGAGCGGATGTGTAGAATGGATGAGCGGTAGCCCGGCTTTGTAATCGATCGACGATAGGGTAGACGTATGGAGTGAGGACTTCCCGATGATAGACATTTGATGGATAACAGAAAGCCTGGTGCAATTCAGAGTGGTGGGATGATCCATCATGTAGTCCAAGAGGAGAGAGGACAAATTTTGATACAGGAGAGATAGACTCTCCCGGTGGAGGACAAGTGATGGTGGAGAAGAGTGTCATGAAGACGAGGAAGGGAATAGTGGTAATCAAAGAAGCGATTGACCATGGATGTCGTTTAGCAGTAGCTACCGCTTTACGTCCTTGTTGCTAGCACTGTCAATACTTTGTTCTTTATTCGCACACCATCAAAATACTCACCTTGGCCTGCGTGACTGCAGTCTTAGCAACATCTTGAGCCTTTCCTTTGACCTCGTTGGCTTTCGCCTGGATAGTGGGTCCATCCTGCTGAGATCAGCTCGGCGATCAATCTGACCAAAACTTAAATACTCACATAGAACTTGTTCACTCCCTTCCCACTCGCCTTCCTGCTCTGTTGAGGCTTCGGAGGGTACGGCTCAGGTGTATTGACCTTGGCTGGTGATTTGGACATGGTCGCAACTTGCTGACCAGGATCAATGGGTATGCCTTCTCGAAGATGAATGTAGAAACCAGAAAGAGGGAGAGAGAGGGTTCAAGATGACGATCCAGTTTCATCATTGAGCGGAACCAAATTTTGGTTATTATCACAATGACGTAAGCTGTATTCTGACATCCCTCTCTCCATGTCTTCGATTACCTATGCATCTCGTCCTAATGCTATGACTGTAGAGGAGCTCCTCACCATGACTTATGTATCAGTTTTGATACCACAGATTGGATAGGCATGTTAGAGGTATGAGAGAGCCAGGTATGTCCCATAGCATGACCGGAAAAAGATCACGTGACATGATCTGCGGGGCAACAACAACTTCACCTTCGTTTCAGCAATTGATATTTCAACCGGTACAATACTCTATCTCACGCGCGGTCAATCAGGGGGTCTGGCAAAATGTACTGGCCAACTACAGCAGCCAAGACCCTCAAAATCCCTTTCCCTCTGGACGGATCTCCGGTGATAGCTGTAAAACCGAATAAAAGGGGGAACTTGTTGGCATCTCTGTCGAGAGAAGGTCTAGGAGTATGGGATGTGAGGGTGAGTGAGCTGGTCCATATACGACATAATAAGCGATAGACGGTATAAATCTGACCGACTCGTAGCCGACTGTCCTGCAAGCTTCGATAGTGAGGAGTGCTGCTAGTATTGAAAGATGGGGTGAGAACACCGACATATTCTGGGCAAACGATGGAAGGGGTCTCATCATCCTTGTAGGCCCTAACATTCTCTCTTCACAATAACAAGCTAATCATCCAGACCTCTACATCACACCTTCTAGTCTACAACCTGATGTCAACGTCTCAACCGGCATACGATCAATCCAACACTACTTTCCCTCCCGTCTCCGGTCCAGGTGAAGGAGATATCCTCACAGGATGGAAATTACGTCCATTAGGCGCATCATTCGTGATGGGAGGATGTACTTCGATATGTTCCGCACCACATATTCTCATGTTGACCCTTCGACATCCCCCTTCGATTTTGACCGTACCTTGGCCTTTACCCGTTCAATTGCTTTCTCCACCCAGTAGTCATTTCCCTCCTGCACCGATTGACGGAGATGGACAGGAACAAGTGGATTGTGAACATTGGGACCTTGCTAAGGGGAAAGAGTGGCTAAAATATGAAGGTGAGTGTCGGTTGAAGTTGAGATTGCATGAGCTAAGAACGTCAAGGCAATGCCCCTCCAATACCGATATCACTTTCCGTCAGCCGGACGCAAGGTCTACCGACTCTCTATACCATGATGCTGCAAGATGGCGAGGTCTTCGCGATGTATCCTTCAAGTCAGATTACAACGCAGAAGAGTCTGGTATGTCAGTCTCACTAAGGATCGTGCCCGTAATCTGACGTTCATCCCAGGTAAGGTCAGATCCATCTACTCCAGGTTCATCTCGTATATCACCCTTACACCTTCCTCCGCATCAAGCTGCTTCCACAAGCTACTTCTCGCAACAGGCCACATCGTCGAAGTTTGTGGGCCATCCGTTATACCCATTGTCGAGCTCTCCGAGCGACAATTCAAGCCAAGCTACACAGAACAGGGCCACGGAGATTGCTGTCAATGGCAAATTTGGTTATGTCGCTATTGGAATTAGCAGGTACGTCTCACCACAGCTAGATCTTGATACCTGGCTAAGATCCCAGCGGTATGGTCGACATTATCTCACTACTACCTTATCCCCAACCTCCACGCCTATCCCACACTTTAGATCTTCGCAGAACCGCCAACCTCCGTAAATAATCCCAACCAATTCATCCCCGTTCCCCGCTGACGTCCTTAGGGAGATCTCCAGGAGCGATTCAAACGCTCGCATGGACTTCCGATGGCTATGGACTTGCAGTAGGTTACGAATGCGCATGGGCCGTATGGTCAATGGGCGGCCGACTAGGCGGATGGGGAATGAAGGGCGAAAATGAGGATTTAGATGGGGACGAACCATTCATGAGTGGTGTCAAGCAATTAGTAAGTCGCTGTCTTGAGACCAAGCTGATCATCAGTTCTGGGGTCCTGGAAATTTGGAGCTGTTCGTCCTGAATGGAGCGCAAGAGGGGGATGGAGGGCAAGTGCATGTGATACCATTTGCGAAGAGCGCTACGACCAGTCAACACTCGCCTGTACGTTGCTGTGTATCATGAGATTCCATAACTAACAGTCTCAGAATAACACGCGCTACGCGTTTATGCAAATGGACGACAGGGTTCTGGTATATCGAGGAGCGGATCAACCTGATATGAGCGTGATCAATCCGGAGTCCGATGTCTGGCAACATATCAAGGTGAGTCTTCCGAAGAAGACCAATCTCTTGCCTATATTGACTAGTTCGTCAGATACCCAGCGCTTACATAGCTACTAATTGGCCGATCCGATACGCTTCAATATCAACCGACGGGAAGCTCATAGCAGTAGCTGGTCGTCGAGGTCTGACTCATTATTCACTCACTTCAGGAAGATGGAAGTTATTCGACGACGAAAGAGAAGAGAGGAGTTTCATGGTCCGAGGTGGTCTTTTGTGGTTCCAACATGTATTGGTGGCTGGAGTTGAGATCGATAAGTCTCACCAAGTAAGCTACTGCCTCGACTTCACCGGCGATTAAAAGCTGATACACGTAGATCCGGCTATACTCGCGGGATACAGATCTATCAGATCGACACGTGCTGCATTCACAATCGCTTCCAGCACATATTCTCGCGATGTCGCTATTGGACAACTCCCTCCTGGTATATACGGCTGATAACACGCTATACCATTTCTTGATCCTCCCCACGGCAAATTCGATCCGATTACATTTATGCGGAAGTATCTCTTTTGTTGGCATCGTATCTGTGCCCAGTAGAGTGCGGGCATTATCTTGGTTAATACCACAGGCCCAGAAGGGTGGGTGACACGCTAGACTTTTAACTGATAGCTAGATTTGGGAGATCCTGCTGAAGATCTTATCGTCGCTACTATTATCTTCCTAATTGACGACAAGCTCGTCTTGCTCCGTCCAAGAAGAGTGAGTTGCTATCTTCTCGTGGGTGTTTAAGCTGAGAGCTCCAGGCTGGGAACGACGAGGTGAAGTATGACCTACAAGTCCTCGCAGGTAGGATCGAATCGTACTGGACGCATCTTCACGGGGTTGGAACTCTTGAAAATTCTATATGGGGATATGATGGGGTTGGGATGCGAGTTTGGCTAGATGCTTTGACAATCGAAGAGACCAAGCTCAACACTGCTGAAGACGCTTATGAGTCTGTTAAAGAGAGCGTATACCTCCCGCTAGACTTCTACCCCTTGTGTATGTATTCACGAACCCCTGACGGGACGAAATAGCTGACGGCTCATAGCCATCCTTATGGACAAGGGTATCATTATTGGAGTCGATTATGAGATTTCAACTCGATCACTCCCCTTTGCTCTATTCAAGATCCAAACTGGAACTCACCTCTTCCTCCCTCATTTCCTTCGATATCACCTCTCCTGTCGCAATCTCACTTCCGCTCTTCTTTTTGCCTCCAACTACTCTGGGATCATCTACTTTGGTCATTCACTCGAAATCCTCCTTCACAGTGTTCTCGAAGACGAAGTGGATGCAGGATCACTGGACCTGTTACCGCTTGTCATTGAATTTCTGGATCATTTCCCGGAAAGTCTGGATGTCATTGTTGGGTGTGCGAGGAAAACGGAAGTGGAGAGGTGGGAAATGCTTTTTGAAGTAGCGGGAAGACCGAGAGATCTGTTTGAAAAGTGCTTGGACAGCGGGATGTTGAAGACCGCTGCGGGGCATCTGCTTGTTTTGCAAAACCTGGAGGAGCTGGATGATGTCAATGTGAGTCGACCTCCACTCACACTTCGAGAAATCAAGCTGAAGTTTTGAAGGATACAGTTAGAGTTCTCAAATTAGCCATGGCGGCCAAGGAGTACCATGTGAGTCTCTGAGTCTCAAGGGGGGTTCTGAGTGAAATATTTATCTGGCTGCAGCTATGCAAAGAAGTACTGCGATTCCTCCACTCCATCGACGAAACCGGTGACGCCCTCCGCAAGGCCATCGAAGACGTAGGGATACTCCCCAATTCGCCTCAAATTCCCCCATCAGAACCTCAACCTATACCACAAATCCCCCCGCCAATCGCTATAGAACCTCCAAGTCTCGTTCCTTCCCCAGCCCCTACCAGCGATATATCAGGGACGTCCAGTCCTTCTTCAGGAACTGTTCATGGTCGTGATCGAATACAACATTTACGTGCACAATCGACCGGGAGAAGTATGTCCCCTTTCGACCTTTCTTCCCCTAGACTGTTCACTACCCCGCCATCCCCTAGGACAACGGAAGTCATGCCGGATCAACCGACCTTGCCAGATACATTCATCCGTGATTGATACCACCTTGATTTATCCGTAGAGACAAAGCTCGAGTCGATATACCTGGATCGATCCTTTCCGCGATTGCGCAAACCAGCCTGAAACAGTTGTCAAGCTTAGTTCTCGACAAGACTCGACCTGTGATCACCGCATCGGCTAGTACGGAATCGCAGACGTGTGAGCCAGTCAACAGAGTCTGGAGTCATGCGTACTTGGTACGGACACACATGTCTTTACGCAATGCATACGCCTTACACGATTCTCACCCTAGTCTGTCTGTCACGAAAGGCATCCCTCACTTACTGCTAACGTACTCACACCTCATCATGGCCGTGGGAGTCTTTGGAGCAAGTCAAGGAATGATCACTGGTCTTTGCGCCCATCTTGGTCAGGATAACAAAAGGGTGGTGACAGGACAATCGATACTCATCCACAGATACCGGATTGGTTTTCACGTCTCCCTCGCACTGGAAAACCGGTATTAGCCGTCAACTTCCCGTTAGACCGGTATACTCACATGGACTATATCAGTGGGGTCAGACGCACAAGCGATATCGAATTTCTGAGAGAAGCTCTCGCCTTCTTCAGTTGATCGGAGGACAAAGAATTGTCCTTCCTGCAATCTGAATGCTGGAGAACCTTGGGAAGTGAGAAATGTCAGGTAACCCGTGTCCTGGTTCCGAGGTGCAAATGTGATCCTGATACCATTGGAGATCTGAGTGGGATCATCGCTTCGGAGAGCCAGAGAAAAACCCATGAGACTGGAAGTAAGGATACCACTGATGATAGACTTGAGTGAAATTGACATATTGCTGACTGGTCGTGATTTAGCGTGAAGAATAAGCGTGGAGCGTGAATTGTCGAGAAGGGACAGAGAAAAGGGGAAAAGGTAAGTCGATGTCAGCCTTATATCTGACAGGACGAAATGTCGTCTTTCCTTTCGAGCCTGGTCTTTTCAAAATCCGCAAGCCTTGTCAGAAAGGATGGCAAGGAGTCGAGAAATCTGTGGGGACAATATCATGAGCGGATCAACTTGCGACAAAGGATCGATCTTTCTCAAGTCACACAAACACCTCGAACATCAGCCTATTGGAACATCGTGTGCATACTGCAGCTTAGTTGTTGTAGATCATGTCGACCCATCAAGGCTTCTCCCAATGGCCAAGTCGTTGCTGGTCCACCGTGATAGCCAGTCACCTCTCCACATAATCGCTGAATTGGATCATCATCCTGAAATTTGGCCACCACGTAAAAAATTAGTTACAATCAAGTTTTCACGTAAATTCATCTCGCTCATCAAACTCGCCATATGTCTGGAATGTTCTACCATACTCACGCACTCAGTTGTACTGTCAACCTTGACAGTCCATTCACAACTCATTGTGGGAATGTTCATGAGAAGAAGAAGTGCACTCAAGTGAGTGATGTGGAGCATCTTTGGTTCCACCTCCATGACTAGAGTGAAATTTGAAGTAAGGAGGATCGCAAGATAATCCATAGATGTCGGTGTTCTTCTCTGACGATTCTGATATACCTCTCACAGTGGCTTTGCACTACAAAGAGTCAGTCAAGTAGGACCCAGGTGACTTATCTCGAAATCATGCTCACGGTGATAGTTTCGGGATCTGATGTAGCAGCTGATTTCGCTTCATCAGAAAGTCCAGTAAGATCCGGCTGACATCGATATTCGTACTCTACAGTACGGTCCAAAGTCGGATCACCACAGAGGTATATGGGGAAATACATGCCTGGCTTAAAGACTAGGCTCACAGGAGACTTGTCAGAGGTACGATCATCTTGATAAAAAGTGAAATTTCCAATTTTATCATTGTTTGTAGGCAAGAAGGTAGTCCAGATTCCGTGAATAGACGGTTCGCTAAAAGGGACACCAGTGGGTTTCTCAATGGTGCCAACTGCGGTAGGGTTGAAACCGACAGTAGAGCTGGGGCACTCTCCCATGATCACAGAAGCTAGGGAGAGTGCGCTGATGAACGATCTAACGGACATTGTGGAGATTGGTAAGTTGTGGTTAAATTTGAAGTGATCAGTGGCGATTGGTGAGTGAGAAGTGAGTTCGTGTAGTAATATGACGAGAATGAGCAGGCTTCTTATCTTGCTGTACTTGAGAACGACTCGAGTAGGTCGAAAGGAAAGCACCAAAGGAGGAGTTTCGCGCTTACTGCTCGAAAACACCATGAGTATAATGGATGTCAGCGAAAGAAGTTTTCCTATTGCTCGGCCATTCACCTGGTCAATGAGCCGAGCCGCGAGACGCCAATGTTACAAATGTCCATATTGCTTCTTTTGTCGTCAAAGGATCACGAGGATACACAGGTAAAGCCTAGTGGACAGGTTTTCGGACCGAGAAGGAATGGTATCTGGCGGTCAGCACGGGTTTGTTGCCATCTCAATCCTCACCTAGTATATAATGCGCTCTCTTTGACATCTTTCAGGTATGCGTTGGCTAAAAGTTTTAGCTTTTGAAAGTTCAAGGACCACTTACTCAAGACGTCCACTTCTGCATCCGTATAATTGCCATGTACCGTCATGACATACCTCCCTGCTTCGAGATATGCACCTGTGTTGACTACATGTATCTTGCCCAGCTGACCCATACGGCCTAGTATTATCAGATTCAGCACAGATGATCTCATTTGCGATTATTCACCTTCCCCATGCCCTATCGGTACTCTCATATCGCATCCTACCAGATCTTCATGCCGGAATACCTTTATAACCTGACCGACGGCGAATGGACTCAGACCAGCTCGAGCTAACGACTTGTGAAAAGCGTCTGTCCAAGCTTGTGTACCTGTAGTAGAGTATTCATTCGCTGTCATGGGTGGTGAGGCGGCATCAAAGATGAGTAAGAGACCTCCTGGTTTGACTAATTCCCAAGCTGACTCAAGGAGAGATGAGTATGATTGGACCTGTGATGATAAGTATGTACATGATGAGTTTCATTGTATTGATGACTTACTCTGAGCTGAGCAAACCGAATATGAACGACATCGAACGAAGCGGGTTCATATGGTAGATTGTCCAGATCCACGCTGATGATAAGTCATGACCTGGCCTTAATCTTCACTTACATTTCCCACCTGAGACAGTTAGTGATATAAGGAGATCCAGCAGTGGACTCACTCTATATTGTCCCAAGCATCTCTGAATCACAGTTAGCCAGTCTCGGAATGGAAAACCCACACTACTCACACGTCCTGTATCGGCGCATTATCACATCCCACCACCTCGACCCAAGGAAACATCTGAGCCACATCCATAGCCCAAACCCCTACCCCCGTAGCGATGTCCAAAACCCTCGCATTATCCCCAGCAGCAGTCAATACCTCCCTCATCGGTCCAATATACGGATACCCCAACAACAGCCTTAACAGATAATGTTGAGCTTCAACTCTTTCCAACTCTAGTTCATCACATGGCCATGGGAGTGGACCTGATATGCGGAGTTTACGACCTCGCCATGATGAGAAGTATTCAAAGGTGGAGGATATTTCGCAGGTAGATGATGGGACGTTCGTGAGGAGAGGTCGGGTCGGAATTGATGTTAGGCGAGATGGTCGTTGTCGTTTTGACATTGTAGTATATGCCCCAAATCGATCTCGAGCGCAGCTGTAATATGTTTGATATCATGTTGCCGAACCAATCGAGCGTCAACGCTATGTGTGCTTGAAGGACCCATTGAACCATACGTTCAACCCATTAAAACACATTTCCTCACGAAAGGATGATATGTGACTTGAGGAGGAAACAAAGCTTTGTGTATGCATTGACCGGTCCAGATCATGTTTGAATGCATACCCTTCCTCCTGATCATCTTGTACTTGATATGTGCCGATGTTGAAGCGTTGTTGAGGTGTACCAAGTTGGTCAGAATGTGCGTTTCAACCGGTTTCAGCTGTAAAATCGATACAAATCGATGCAAAGCAATTGCTTCTCGGTTAATGGGCTATGAGTAAGGGACAGGTTATCAGAAGCAGTGTGAGGATGTATGTGATATGGCCAATCGTGAGAGAGATAATGAAAGAAGAAGATTGATGTGTTATCACTATTTGATAGGTCGTCATCGTCATTGCCACCTTGACTGGCATCATTGTTCATTCCGACTCTTCACTTTGTATCCATACCTTTACCTGTTATTCCTTCGATCTCGCTTCAAACTTACCTGTGACACCTCTTATCGACCGTTTACTCTCGTCCTTGTACATTGGCACATACTTGGCCCCGAATTTTAAGAAGAGAAGCTCGGGTGCAGCCCAAGTTCACCGCAATCAACTCCTGATCGTTCGACTTCCAACAATTCGCTTCATTGTTCCTACTACACCACCTCCAGGAAATATCACACCATGGGATCATCGCAATCCCAACCCACCTTGCCCTCTCTACGACGCCGACCTACTTCTTCCGACTCAAGACCAGCTTTCTCTCCTCGTTCTTCAACTACCTCCACCTCAACCTCACGTCTATCCGGACTTCGACGACTATCGACCTTTGGAAGTTCCAGGAACAATGATATGAACATTTCAAAAAGAGATAGGGCGGGTAGTAAGGAAGTATCAGCAGGACCGGATGGTGATCAGAAGAAAAGGAGAGTGAACGATAAGCCGATAGAAGGAGGGGGACGAGGAGGAGACGAAAGTAGATCGGCAGGACCATCGACGTTTAGCAATACGAACGTAACGATACCCACACCTCCTATATTAGCCGCACCTATTAGATCGGAATCTTCCTTGGCTTCACCACAGATGGATCAACCCATGTCGTCGCTTTCCTTACAGGACGAAACAAGTACTACTCCCCTTACTACTCCCCCAGAATCTCCTACCTCACGTATACATCGCCTCACAGAGTTTGTACGAGAGGCCGATGCGAGTATCGACGATCTCAATAATCGATTAGATGTAGA
>JALPCA010000378.1:0-12603 GCA_026538345.1 Cryptococcus sp. GC_Crypt_4 | reverse complement strand
GCAAGGGAAGCGGATAATGGAAAGATGTCAGAGAAGGATAAAGCGATGTTGGAGCGTGTCAGAGGAGGACTGGCGGGAATATTAGGCAAGAGGAGCGGAGTGGGAGAGGCTGAGATTGTCGATGCGGTTGAAGAAGTCAAGAGGTTGTTGGAGAGGAGAGAAGATGAGGTTGCGCGACTGAAGGAAGAGATGAGAGAGGTGAACATGGGTCTAGAAGAAGAAGTCAGGAGGGTCTCTGCAGACAGAGATTTATGGAAGGGCAACGCGGAGAGAGGAGATCAAATGGCTAGATCAGCCGAGATGGGTAATCTTGAGAAACGTTTGAGGGTGAGTCACAGTCTGCCCCGCCTCCGCTGACTTGTGTAGTCACAGAGCGACGAGATTTCCGATTTGAAACTCCGAAATGAATCTCTCTCGACATCTCTCAGAGCAGCGCAAACTGCCGTATCTAATCTGAGCCAATCTTCTGAAACGACAAAATCCCTCCAAAACCGAATTGACGGGTTGACAACCGAACTCGACTCAATCGCAGGCCAATTCAACGAAGTCTGGTCTATCCTACCTCACCCCGCTCGACGTGCCGAAGCCGAATTGATAGATGCGCGAACTGGAACTCCAAACGCTTCACTCACCAGTCCTTCGAAGAACCTCAATTTCGCTGCGATGCAACAATTGTTCATGCCCCATGATGAGGGATTTACGAGTATTGATGAGATGTTGAATAGAGTGAGAGGATTAGTGGACGATGGAAGGTTGCTGGTGGAGAGATGTATGAGGTTGAGTAAGGAGAGGGAGTTGTTGAAGATGAATGCAGCGAGGGCGAAGAAGCTTGCGGAGGATAGTAGGGCAAGTCTGGAGACTTATCAGAGGTGAGTCACTATAAGAGTGTCGTCATTGCTGAGCTGAATTTCCAGGCAAGTCGCGGTGCTCGAAGACCGACTAGCCAAATCTGGAACGTCAGAATCGAATTTCTTGTAAGTCATGACGATCTGGTAAGCCTTTTTTCCAGCTGACCCCACCAGGGACGAGCTCAACTCTGTGCGGAATGCCCTCGACGCTGCAAGTGCTCAAAAGAGACAACTCGAGCTATCTGCCCAACGAGCCAACGAGACTGTCGCCAGGCTCACCGAAGTCAATGACGCTCTTTCCTCCAAGACCTTGACATTGGCGGACGATGCGGAGCAGGAGAAGAGAGCCTTGCAAAAGAGACTACAAGAGGAACTAGATGGACTGAGGAAGAGATTAGCAGATGCAGAAGAAGAAGCGGAAGATGGCAGGACGAGAGGTCAAACTCAGAGAATACAATTACTCGATGAGGTGAGTCGGGTATAACAGGAGAGTAACCTTGTATACTGATAAGAGATAGTTGAACACGCTACAAGCTGAAAATGCCGATATGAGGAAACAGCTAAGAGCGGCTCGAGGGGGTGTCCCAGGGAAATAAGGTGTAGTGTGGAAGGTATATTGATGATTTTGACGATTTCTTGATGATCTAGTGTATCTAATCTTTGGTTTTACGTGTAGATGAGATACGATTGTGCAAAGAATGTTATGCGACGTTTGGATGGGTAATGTTTCTGTGGAACATTGTTGACGAGGTTGAGAAGTCACTTTACGTCATTTGAGCACTGACCGTTTCAGCTTGGGAAGAGTTGAAGAAGGGTGATTGGGTTTTGATCTTGTTTACTCTCATCTACATACTCACCTTTCAACACTTTGATCCATCCGTATAGATGACAACTATCCCGGAGACATGTTTGCTGGACCTAAATACAACGAGTTCTCGGTGAGTATGGTTCACTCACTCGAGGAAGTGCGTGCCTGATCTGCATCCCTTTTTCCTTGAGTGTTCTCATCCTTTTATCAAGACTGACTGCTGAAACTCTTTCAGTCCTCCATCTCTGTAGACGGCAGAAACATCAGTGAGTTCAGCTACATCCTACTGATCTAGACTGACTCTTGCAGTCGAGCAATCTGCCGATGGCGAGCCTAATGATGATATCCATGTCCCTAATCAGAAATGCTATATCGCTGTGAAAGAGGGTGATGTAAGTCACTGAATCTTGATCATAAATCACTTAGCTGATCAGATTCATTAGAACATTGCAATCCAATTCAAATGCCATAAACGAACTCCAGAGCGAAAGGACCTTTTGATTATCGTCAAGGCGGACGGAAGGGAGATCAATCGATTAATTGTTCTTAATACGAATAATCAAGTTCAAGTCATTGATAGGATTTATACTCAGATTATAGGAGAAGATGGGAAACAACAAATTTTTGCTAATAAAATGATGATCAGCGAAGTCGTGAGTCCTTGCCCCCATTCCATGTCTCGCTGGAAGGTATATACTAATATCATAGACTCATGATCAAGAGGAGGCCAGTTCTAATTATGATACTGGTGCCATCATTCTTGAGGTGTATCGAGGTGTGGCACAAAAGAATATCAACGGTCAATCAAGAGTTGTCAAATTTGTGAAATCAATGCGACCGGGAAATGTCAAGACGGAGGTGGGTACCATGCGCGTGTGTTGAAGCTCAAATTCCTTCAGGGGACTCCCTTATGTATCATGTGAGGTACTTCTCGGCTCACTTGCTCATATTCTGACACTTCCTTCAGTCCTGGTGCTGTACTTGATGTCAGTCCCGCAGATGCCGTCTTAAAGAAGAGCTTCGTCATTCATGAGCGTGATCGAAGAGAACCATGGTTTACCCATACCTATGAGGTTAGTCTGTCTTCCTACTTGCTGGCGTCACTTGACACACTCAGTATCGTCTGCTTAAGGATTTGGAGAATTTGGACTTGGTCACTCAAGGTGAAAAAGGAAATATCGCCACCGAAAGCTGATTCTCAGATCCCGATCAAATGTCAACCATTCCTGTCGTAGGGCGGTTGACCAAGAAACGTCGGCTTGACCCGGTCACACATACGGGCACTACCAGTGCTATTGAGAATCGTTAAAACATCTCTCGAAGTAAGTTATATCCCATGGGCAAGGGATATGGCTGATTTGTAAAACAGAGAACCGTGCGCGAATTCATCCAGCCAGCGCGCGCAACGGCTGTTCGACCAGTCACCCCAAGTCCAGTGCGAGTTGCTGACAAGCAGGACATCAGTAACGTTCGACAGGTCGCGCGCGACAAGGAGAGAACCGGACACAACCGTCGCCAGGATCCTCCGGCGATTACCCCATACATGAGAACGCTTCGAGATGCAAGCGCTTCGACAACGTCAGAGAGGGCTGCTGCGACAAGAAGGTGGTTGATCCAGCAATCGAACAATGCTTGACAGCTGTGAGGATATCGGCATCATATCGGGACTTCGTAGATTAGTCATTATCGGTGTTGAATACCACATCTATCTCAGCGCATTCCTATGGCAAGCTTCCACTCCCTGCTTGAATCCGTGCTCCCATTCCCAAGCAGCGGGACCCAGAGCCTTGTTCAATCTCTCATATTCTTCTTCTCTGCGTCGAGCCCACTGATTGATAAAGCCAAGCTCGCTGACACCTCGGCCATCTCCAAGGAAGATAAGGGCGTCATCCCAACCTTGAGCAAAACCAGGAGCGTAGACTTCTGGATTAGGTGAACCTCCGTTGGCTGACCAGTAATTTTTGTGAGAATCTGATGATCAGTATCCGGCACAGCATTACCTCGACAAGACCTACTATGTCCATTCTGTAGTTCTTGATCTTTGGTTGATCCTGATGGCGGTCCTCGAAACTGTTTACTACCGACCCAAGAAGGTAGGATTTCCGCTCTCATAGCATCTTTTGCCGACCACCCTGCGTCCCACCCATCACCTTTTTTCAATGTCCAAAACCACCATCCAGCCGCACATTTCTCAAACAAATCTAATTCCGCTCTCAGGAACTCTCTTTTATTCCTATCTCTATCTCCATCCGGCATACCTTTATCGTGATCCGTCAAAGCAGCCGAAAACTCTCCCACGACAAGATTGCCTTTTGCAGCATTACATTGCCCTTCGAATGTCCTTCCAAATTCGTTATGTAGCTTTTGACCATGTTGTTGACCACTCATGGCATTGTCTTCAGAGGTGAAACATCGGTACAAGTGATGATCAACAACGACGAAATCGTCTCGATCGCCTGTCCATCCAGCATAGTGCTGCGTGTCCCACGCATCATGGATGTATAGCGGGAAATGAGGTCCGGCAATCTGACGGATCTCTTTGATGGTTGATTCGTACCAGCCTTGAAGCTTGTTGTTGTTTGCAGGTTCGTTCAGAAGCTGTAAACCAACGACATGGGGCAGTGGTGCGAGGTAAGAAGCTAGGAAACGGAGGGCGAGTGAGGTGGATTGGAGATTTGCTTTGGCATTGAATAGATTGGCTTTGCCATTGGATAGACCGGCGTGAGCTGCGCAATGTCAGTGATAAGTCAGAAAGATATGATGAGATTACCGTCGGCGTTTTGGGCACCTGCTGCGGCATGTAGGTCTGACTAGGTCAGTAATCACTCATTGATTCGTTACAGGGAATATCAATGTACCGATCAAAACACCTAGACCATGACTTTTGGCAGTCTGTATCGCTCTCTCGATTCTGGGCCAAGCACCGCTGAAGACATCTCCAAACTTCTCAAAGTCCGTATTCTTGAGGACTTCTGGACAGACTGAACATAGATGGTAATATCCGATCTAGGTCCATGAGTACGACAAAGAAGTCACAACTTCTTACTCACCGGTATCCTCACACTATTGAACCCTTTTCCCTTTATCCATCTCCAATCTTCATCGTTGATCCACGTATCCCAATGTTGTTCGAATACCTGTTTGGCATCTTTCCCACTGGCAACGTCAAAATCACTTTGTGCAGGTTTGACAGCATTCCGAAATGGTCCCTCCGTGATCCACCTCTCGAGGACAAACCATGATCCTAGATTCACACCGCGTTGTTTCCGATATCGAAAGATTGAGTCTGGACCTAGGTTGGGAGCTGGAGATGCTTGTTGAAATGATTTTTGAGAGGAAGAACCGCTATTGATCTTATCTGTGAGCTTGTTAAGGATACCCATGTTGAATGGGTTGATGAATGTCAAAGGGAGATGCAATCAAGAAGCCGAGTGATGAGATTCCGCAGGAGGTTTGGACAATGATCACGCCAAGTCTATGGCTTTCTTCGAGGTGCAGGGGTATCTTTTGAGCGAATCTCTATCTGAGTGGGCCTTCGGGCTATCCAACTAAACAGCAGGATGTATGCATACAACCATGATACAACTATCATACCAATGTTATACAATCCAGAATGGATGGTGATACTGATGACGTACCACGCTCGTACCTGAAACACCAAATACAATACACCCGCGAAACTCTTCTCACTATAGTCACCATCTGGTAGGACATCCATCAATAGGACATCAAGGTATCATGGGAGACGCTCTAGTAGGCGACAAGGCGTGTTGGTGATATGTAGCTGACCTCCAGGCTGTCGAGGAGCAACGCTCCATCCTTAGTGTTCGGAGTATCATGCCTGAACCGGTGAGTGGTTTGGCGCAGATAAGAGAGAGTGACGACTGACATTGTACAGGATACAATCACGAGTAAGTACTAATTTCGAAGAAACTACGTATACTAAAACGGTCACCAGAAATCGTCAAGCGGATCAGAGCTATGGCTATCAAACTCTTACCTGTAGAAGTTGAGATTTCCGATATCTCAGATGCAACCTCGAGTATCATCACGCCTCAGGTCATCGAAGCGTTCGCTCAATCCGGTGGAGATTTCGGAGAGGCTATACCTTTCTGGTGAGTCTTCATTCTTGTTGTTCGAATGTGATACTGAATATCAGTCTGCTTCGGGCCAAGGCGACTTTTATGAGGGATGGATACCTCAACCCGCCAGATTACGACGAGTCATTATGTCGAGCTACAGCTTGTGAAGTACTTGCAAAAAGGATCATTCATACTATCCCACCTGATAGACTTGAAAGTGTCATGTCTACTCGATTCTGTTATCGTGAGAGCGATGGAGATGTCTCTGCCAGGACCAGTTGTTTGGAAACTGCTATCGACCAGCATTGTACTGTAAGCGACTGATCACCATCCCGCTCGCGCATACTCAATCTTCAGATCTTCTTATCATCCTCTGAAGCTCAGCACGTCGTCAACTCCCTCTGGAGAGGAGACTGGATTCAGAAGAACAACGACGATGATGACATCGATTACGTCCAATATGAAAAGGTAGAGTCAAAACATTTCTGGGATCACCTTAACCCCCAACGAATGGGTGTACCGCGATACCAAAGTATTTTCCGTCAGATCACTTGGGTGTTCTTCCTTTTTGGTGAGTATCACAAATATGCCATAAGCGTTCAACCTTGCTGATCATGGAAGTCTACTCTCAAACTGTACAAAGGTATGATTGGACTTCGATCCTCCTTTCTCAGTAACTAATATATGCCTCAGTCCGCTTGAACAGCTTGACCCTGAGCATCAGTTCGATGAATGGGAGTATATCCTATATATCATGACCCTATCTTTCCTAATCGAAGGTGAGCCACTATTTTGTGATCTCAATCAACGGTACTGATAGACCGCTAGAGGCGTACAAAGCTACCAAAGTCATTAGAATCTCTCCCCGACCTTTCTCTACTATCGTGAGCCACTCTTCTGCATGGTAATTTTACGCTCTAACGCCGATATCAGGGGTTCTGGACAGTCGTCAACTTCATGATCGACGCTTTGCTCTTATCGGCGTTTACTTTACGTGTCATCGGCATCCGAATGGATCAAGACAAGAATGATCAGGCTCAAAATATGCACTTCAAGAGTTTCCAAGTGCTCAGTTGTGCAGCTCCGCTTATCTGGATGAAACTGGTGAGTTAATCTCCTTAACTGTGATGAGTGCTGACAATCTCAGTTGACCTTATTCGACGGGTTCAGCATTGTCGGAACTCTGCAGGTCGTTGTTTTCAGGATGCTGTAAGCCCCTTCGTCTATGTCACGACCTGAGCTGACTCGGTCGCAGTCGAGAATCCGCGATTTTCTTCATCTTGTATGTCTCCCTCGTCACACATGTCTAATGCTGTACTGACATCACAGGCTTGGCATCCTGTCAATCGGATTCCTGCAGTCACTGTATGCTCTGGACGCAGCAGACGGAGAATCAGGAGGCGGAGAAATCGTCATTAATGGTTTGGTCCAGGCGTTACTTGGGTGAGCTAATGAGTAAATAAACTTGGCGGTTGTTGACATAAATGCCAGTTCGCCAGACTTTGACACACCGTCCGAACGTTTCGGTTATCCATTCGGTCTAATAGTATACTACTCTTACAACTTCCTTTCTACTATCATCCTCGTCAACGTCCTCATTGCCTTGTTTGGTTCTGCTTATTCGGACGTTGAGGAGAATGCCACGGAAGAGTACCTCGCGTTCTTTGCGCATAAGACCATTGATCTGAGTGAGTCACGTTGGCCTAATTTGTTTCGTACTGACCAATTCAAGTTCGGGCACCTGACTCCTATGTCTAGTGAGTACATGATGGCTCAACATTCGACCCCTTCCTGACGAGATTAGCCCCGCCCCTTTCAACTTAATCGAAGCGCTTTTGATCGCACCTTTCGAGTAAGTCCGCCCACGGCAGCCTTCATAGACGTCTGACCATTCCATAGATGGGTCTTGCCAACCTCATGGTACATCAATTTAAACCGAATTGTCATGTCCACAATCTTCTTCGTTCCCCTGACAGTAATCGCGTTGTTCGAGGCAAAGGGCTCACTTGCGAGGTCTGAAAGACTTCAAGCGTACTTCTCCAGCCCGGCAATCGATGAAGAAGGTGATCCAAAGGTTGAGAATCCTTCAAGTGATGATCCCGAAGGCGAGATTAGTCGAGTCTCATTCGATGAATTGTGTAAGGTATTCCCGAAGTGAGTTGAATCTTACCGTTCGTCGTGTACCAAGATTGACTGTATCAGTACTGCCGTCACGGAAAGTGCTGTCATTGCACGGGAGCTGGAAGCATTGAAGAAGAAGTTTGCAGAGTTGGAGAAACTGATCAGGAAGAATGAAGAAGAGAAGGGTGGAAATGTGAAAGAGGAGAAGTTGGTGGATACCGACTGATCGGATGGAAGATGGCGTGTGAATCCAATGCAACAAAGACTATCAGGAATGAGACACGAACGTTCAAGGGTTATGATAATTACGGGAGTGGTAGAATTAAGATACAGGACAATACAATATTGTGGATTTTGTTGACTCGTTATATACATGAACTTGGTGATCTTACTCTACAGATTTGCGACGTATGTATTCTAGACTCTTCATTGTTCAGAGAACCATCCCTTCGCTCACCCTCGGCTTCTCTTCATCGTCTTCAGTGCCCGCTAGGCCCAGTCCCGTCGCAGCATCAGGAACCTGCCAGATCCTGATCATGCCGTCATCTGAACAACTTGCGAATAGTCGTCTAGAAGCCACTGGGTTCCACGCGACACTGTTAACAGTATCCTCATGACCTCCTAGGACCTGGATGACCTCCTCCGAATTGGCTTGCCATACATAGACATGACCGTCTACTTCCATCAGCAAAGTGTTGGGGGATGTAGGAATACATCATGACTCACCTTCACTACCGGATAGGACGAATCGGTCTTTGGTGGAACCGAAACAACTCCTGATCAGGTATCGAGAGTGTACATGGCCTTTGAAATTTCGGATAGGGGTCAACGCATTGTCGATTGACCAGATTTGTAGTTCCTAAAGATTAGCGTTACACACGATACAATCACTCACATCTGGGTTACAAGACAGTAAAACCCGTTTACTATCCCATGACAGCTTGATTCCGGTGATTTCACATCTCATATCACCCGAATGACTTTCGATGTCAGTACTTGAAAAGGCGGAGTTCATATACTTACTGTAAGATCTCCTTGTCCGCTAAGCGAATAACCATCATGGAATGCTCCATCACACCATAGTTTGGTTCCTCATTATTTCCCGAAGAACCTAGTGCTCGACTACCGCCAGCTCCAGAAGAACCGTTATACTCATGAGGTCGAGCTGACATTGCCGGTGTCAACTTGTTATCCTTGTTCGCACGCTTCAAGGAGGTCGTCACTGCGACGATCCTGGTGTTATCTGCTGTAATGACGAAATCTGTGATTTGTATCGGGTTGAAAGTCCATTGGCGAATGACCGCACCACTTGGGTTCTGGATGTCAGCGTATGTGAGCTGGTTTGACTTACGTAGAAAACGACTTTGCAGTCCATGGAAGACACAACGAATTCCGTACCATCGGATTTCCATTGAATAGCACTGATTTGGTCTGTATGAGGTGTTCCGGGCGATGTGCCCGTCACCATACGTTTCTGCTCCCCAGTCTAAGTACATCAGCGGGAGCGAGGTAGCCTGCACGGGCTGAGCTCACCTCAGTATTCCACATGTACAGCCCCTTGTCAGCACCAGTCACAAGTATCTTTCCATCCGGAGACCAAGCCATTGTATCCACTGGATCACGATGATCCCTCAGATGATGCAGCGGCTTGATTCGCCATGGCCCGCCAACTGGGCCTGGTGCATACTAAATAGATCAGTCTCAGTGTTCCCACCGATGCAATTCTGACCAACCTCTAATTGCCAAATCACCACTTGCTTGTCCTTACCCGCACTGGCAAGCATCAAACCATCTGGAGACCATTCAATCCGCCAGACTTCATCTGTATGGTCCGCCAATATGTGTGTCGTGCAGTTTGGGAATTCTCCAGGTTGACAGTTGTGATCGAGGTAGAGCGAAACGGGTTCTGAATCCTGGTGATAGGTACAATTAAGGGCTTGATATTGACGAGCCTGATCAAGAAGAGTCGCGAGTCGTCGCTGAGGGACCATGATCTGAGGTGAGATGAATTCTGTAGGGAATCAGTGGGATCTCCTCATCAATAAGTCTTGCTTACCTTGCAGATAAGACAACAGCCTTCGCCTGGACGATCCTGCTGCACCATCCCAAGTCGCCCTTTCGTACAGATCATCTTTGTCCAAACACATCATGAACCTGAACATTTAGTCGTCATTCGCTCGCTTTGTATAAATCTCACTGTGAAAGTGTATGCAGGACATCTGGATCTTTGATAACAGGTGCTAACTCCGACCTCAATGTATACAATGCCTTCTTCTGCTGTCCCAACTCCAGAAACTCCAAGTATTTCTGCTGAGCTATCAGAAACTTGACCCTATCTGCTGGCGTCACCGGACCCGCTGAGCTCATCAATGAGTTTGACTTGATACTCGACGATGATGAAGTGGGTTCCTCGGAAACTGTCGATTTGGATCCAGTCATGTCGAGTCCTAATTCTGGTAATAAAACGAGGACCTCTGCCCACCGACCGCCTAGTACTGCTGCTTCTAGATCGGAAGCCGCTTGAGATGATAAGTTGTATCCTGATTCCGCTTGCAGTACATCGGCTGATTGACTGAGGGTCAATATAATATCGGTGATTATCACTCACTTGTAGCCTATATCCCTTAATCCCTGCAGTATTAACCTGACTACCTCCTCCCTATCTATTGGCATCCTGCTGGAGCCCGGTGTGAGGATCCTCCCGCGTTTCTCGTTATCTGATCCAGCGACCACCGAAGCGTTTCTCCTTGATACTTCCTCCGTCCAACCATCATCATCTTGATACATCAGCTGTCCAGTGGGGTGGACAGGCTGAATGTCTCTCAGATAAGAAGGTCCAGCCTCTCCATCTCCATTACTGGCCGTAGCCACATGTCCCGAGCTCAACATTGGCGGTCCCATCCTCCCGACTGGAGATAGATGGTATTTCTCGGTTGAACCTGATAATGCCAACCTGGGAGTTTGAGTACTTGTAGCGAAACGATGTGAAGGGGAAAGGAGACTCGAGGTGGGTGATTTGGTGAGGCCAGAGCTGTGAGGGGTGACTGAAGATGATGCAGGGATATGTATTGCCGCCGACTGTCTCTGTCGTTGTCTAGGTCGATCTTCAGATGTGTCTTCCGAGTCAGAATCTGATCGTTGTCGAGTTGTACCTCTCTGTAGCTGATCAGCGGTCATATCTAATTGTAGAGGTAGTAGTAGGAGCATGTCATGGTAAAGACACTAGGAATGGGGACTAGATCCGAAATAGGGAGATTACGACGGACATACCGGTGCTATCTCACTTGTTCCTGCCGGAAGAGTCGTGTTGGCGACAGCGATAGGAATCAAATTGGTATTTTGTGTAGAGTTGTCGACGGCTGGCGACAAGTCGGGTTGTAAAGGTGACGACGTGGTGAAGGACGGGTGTCACCCAGAGATATGAGTGATAGTCGAGAGTTGAATGTCAACGATGACGCGCAGATAATAATGGACAGTAGTACGGCCTTTCTCACTCCCTTTCTTTCTTTCAATCTTCGTCGGTATTAGCGGATTGCTGCTCGTGACGACAGGAGAGCCTAACGTGTGGACAGGTTATAAGAGAGATGCATGCATACGATGACCCTTCAATGAGCGGTTACGATAGATAATTATATTTCTTCCCTCCATTTAGGTTAGCTGTGCCGACCGGGTTTACCAACTTGACTTGTTTCACAACTGCTCATTGATATTTACACGTATTACCTTGCCTTCGAGAGATTTACACCTTACAGACAGGGAGCGAACACATAGGGGAGCCTTCATTGAACTTCAAGTAGAAGACACCCACTATTCGCTTTGGATCTCGGCATCTTGACACTACGCTTAGACCTCTACCGCCTCGACACCCATCATGTCTTCTCAGCCGATCGATGAGGACGGCTTCAATTCTATCGCATGGGACGATGCCCCACCTCGACCTACGCTCGATATCTCATCGCCGTTCGACGAAGCGAATGATGGTTTTGAGACGATATCACCCGTTTCCCCATCTTCACCTGAACGTGAACTTGATGAAACTTCAACACCAGGTCCTTCTCACGCTCGTAAAGGAAGCGTGAACCCAGACATCGATCCGGCTGAATGGAAAGGGAAGTGGATGAATATTGAAGTGAGAGATCCGGTTAAAGAGCATGAAGGGAGTAAGGATCAGTATGTGTCGTATGCGGTGCGAACTCAGGTGGGTTCAACTCCTCAGTCAGGAGAAAAAGCCATTGACCATACCAGACCAATATTCCGACCTTCTCATTAGGGTTGATCGTGGTGAGAAGAAGGTTCCAAGACTTCTCATTTCTGCGAGAACACCTAGTTAAGAACTTCCCTGCGTGTGTGGTACCGCCCATTCCGGACAAGCATAGGTTGGGTCAGTTTCCGGCTCGTTACCGAATAGTTTTTTTTAGCTGACAGGGACAGAATACATCAAAGGGGATAGATTTTCACCCGATTTCATCGAAAAGAGACGATATGAGTGAGTCGCGGTGTTCTCAGTAGTCTGATCGCAAATCCACTGACATCGTGTAGGCTTCAGAAATTCGCCGACAGAGTAGCGAGACATCCAACGTTACAGCGCAGTCAGCTAGTCCACGACTTTCTGACTTCCACTGAATGGGTCAGTCCCTCAGTCAGCGCTCGGCACTCCCGCTGACAGCTCAGACCGTCGCGAAGCATCATTACATAAATCATCCACCGCCTGATTCCCACACTTCACTTATCGATTCCCTCTCGG
>JALPCA010000377.1:0-12604 GCA_026538345.1 Cryptococcus sp. GC_Crypt_4 | reverse complement strand
AATCAGGTTGGTTTCGTGTACTATATCCATCTGTGGATAAGTCCATGGCATTGGGTGAAGGAGTGATGATCCGTTGTTGTGCAAGTCTGGAAGCTCTGACGACGGCCAGTGACCCTGTTCTAGAGGCTGTCGAACTTGAAGATACTCGCCGAGCGGCAGGTACAGCGAGGTGGGCTGGTCCCTGGGATAGCCAGGGAGTATTCCGTGAAGGTGATGCCGATAATTCACTTGGCTCGGTGGTGAGATTATGAGTGTAGATGGTAGGACTGTGTGTTCTGATTGTTGATTCTGACATTTCGGATAAAGGAGATAAATGAGTAACAGAGACTGCCGACGCGGTATCAGGTATCGTGTCCTGGGGTTCATGACTTTCTTCTGAATCATCTATCACATCCGCTTCACTGATGGGCGGACTTGGCGGAGGGCCTTGCATAACCATATTGGGAGGTGAATGGTGATGGATACTTGTCGCAGGTGAACCGAGCTCGATTGGTTTGGACATCGCTTCCAGAGTCCCATTTCCGTTTCCGTTTGACAGAACTATATGCTCCCCATCTGAATCCCTCTTGAAAACGTTGGTGACTTTTTGCATTATTCTCTGAGGTCCATGCAATACTTCTGGTGCGGCTCCCGACACGACTTGAACGCCGTTCGAAGTGACTTTTGTGATGTGACAAGGAGGCTCGACGGTATCATTTATTTTATCTGAATTTAAGTGTTGAAATTGTTGTACGATTTCTGGGTTTGAAGCATGATCTATTTCTCCTGATGCGAGTTTTTCAAGATGAGGCGGTAAGGGTGGTAAAGGTTCAGTGGAGTTTGGATGTGACAGTAAATGGAAAGGGTTGACTCTTGGTGATGATGAAGTTTCTGCCAAGAATCAGTGATTTATCCTACACCGTCCCGCAACCGGGGACTAATGAAACATGACATACCTATCTTCATAGGCTCCAAATGACCATTCCATTCGTCTCCATCCACTCCGTGGTTCTCTCTCCATCCATTCTCCTGTATCTCCTCGTTGTAAGCTGCCGACGGTTCAGAGTCCGACAGATGATTTATGTCGTCACCATGGGCCAAGTCAACGCGTTTTGTCGTGTGATGATTGAATGAAGCTTTTGGGTGTGATAATGGATCAGATAACAATGTATGATCTATTTCGACAGTCATAGATCTATTAGATGATGATATTATCCAGATAGGAAGATGGGATAAGTGGTTGAAAGGAGGGAGATGAGAGGATTCCACAATGTTGTTTGATTCGAGGCTGTCGCGCTTTAAGACAAATGTCTAAGACTGAGTATGATCGACACAGGTGGGAGTGGTTGAGATTACTGATGGAGTGTGTGTGCTTAGTGCTATAATCCCATATCAACTGTTCAAGTCACAACGAATCACTGAATTCAACAGATGTTTATGCGACGATTAGGATTTCCATTTCAATGTGATTGCCCAGAAAGAAGCTGCGCAGGCACGGGATAATTGTGATTATGTAATAAAGATTTTACACCTAGATCTAAATACTGCCTAGGTTATTCTACGTCGTCTCTGTTGCATAAAGCTGACAAGTCATCCTCCCTTCCTGTTCACCTCGACATGACGTGCAGGATAGTCTACAAGCTCCAAAACGCAGAACTGATAGCTGTCACAGGCTTATGGTATAATGTGCCGCTGCTTTCGTCGAGAGGTCTGCGTGAGATTGGTCCCTGTGATCTCCAGGCAATTCAAGTACAATCCAACGTTTCCAAAAATGTATGAAGTACTACGGCATAGAATGAATCCCGAAATATAAGAAACACAACTCAATATGGTGACCATACGCTGAGATAGCAACTACTTGCAGAAAATTGGGTGGCGAGAAATAGGACATCGGACATAGAATTAGACAGAGCTTGATCCGTAAACTGAACATACTACACGAGCAGGCCAATTATACATGCTGCACAGCCTCATACCTTCCTTCCCCTTGCATCCACATCAAAGCTCTGCCACCCTTCTCCAGAAAACATCCTCAACCTCCAAAAAGCCATTGCTAATGGTACACCCATATCTCCATACCGCTTATTTGGCCGATGTTCCGAAGTGGCAGATAAGACGAGCATATCCGTATTCTCATCATCATATTCCTTTTTCGCAGTTGCGAGAATCTGTCGTGAATCTGTATCGGAAGGATTGATCCCATGATACGACCGGAGATATCGGAAGTATTCTTTGCGCTCGGCGAGTAGGATTAGATCGAGGTGTTGTTGAACTTCGTCATGGTATTCTCCAGGGAAGAGTGTATCTAGCTTGTATATCGGCGTATCGCCATTAATTGTCGTAGTCATAGTCGTGGGCGCGTCAGGTTTCGGTTTTGCCTTAGTCTCGGATATGTTAATCTTCCCCTTCCCGACATCGTTCAATTCCTCTAAATTCCCCCTTGTCGATACAGCCGATACTGTCGAGTCTTCAAGCGGCTTCAAGCCCGACATGTTGATAAAAGCAATCACTCCTAACTCCGAGTGGATACCCGTGTCCATCAACTCACTCAACTCGCTCTTCTTCAACCTCCGCAATATCGGTCTAACCGGTATATCGCCAAGTCCAGCATCTACTCCTTCCTTCACAGCTGTCCTCTTCCCCAATGTTATCGAACTCGAGCTGATCCTATCTCGCAGCAGTTCCATCTCCTGTATGATCCTCCTATATAGCTGATCTTCAATCATGTCAATCAAATTCGGCGGGACTTTCAAGCCTGGTATCTTGGCTAAGAGGCCTTGATGTGGGCCTAGTATATCAGCTTAGTGATCTGTATCACGAGATGGGCTCATATTCACCTCTCTGGGTCAACCGTCCAAGGACATGCGGATTCAAGGTAGTCCACATCCCACGACCTTTCTTCCTCGCTGTATACTTTTCATGAAGGATCCGGTCTGGCAGAAGTAATAGCTGAGGTTTATCCAGAGTTCCCTCTTTGCTCGGCTCTCCCGTAACTCTGGTTGCTCGAAAGTTGACCATATATCCTGCAATTCAGCATCAGTACTTCATGTCTGGGCTCTTAGGGGAAAGCAGTCACCAGAGGGCATCTTCTGCCTGGTGACCATACAGTGCCGAATCGGCGTTCTGCTCAGTCGGTCTGCTAAAGATCAGCACTTGATACATGCAAATGTTAAAAAGCAGTGATCCAAACTCGCAAATTGGGTTTGCCCATAGCTTAGCTCTCTCTTCCCCGTTGTGGGCGTTCGTTTCCTGTTTGATTCCCTCATAATGTTCCAGTTCTCTCTCCCTCTTCCTTGTCTTGAACCGTTGTCTCGGATCTCGCTTCTCGTTCAATATGAACGATCTTTTCGGTATTGAAGGACCGGATTGAGATGTATCCGTAGATTGAAATCGTACTTGTCGAGCGCTATCGTGTATACATCTTAGACAGAGCTGTACCCCTTTTCTGCTCATATCCAGGAGATAGCTTGAAATTGAGCGGTACTCTGAATATTTCCTATATATTTACATTTTGGATTCAGACGACTTGACCGGATTAACGGGATCAAATGTTTTGGGTGATAGATCGGATTTGTTGTCAACCGCCGGCATCGTCATTAAGACCATTTGACAGACTCTCTTGAGATTCCAATAGATTCAACTAGACATAGACATCTTACATCTTAGATCCCACGATCTAGGTCTTCATAAGAGCAGAGCTGATACCAAACCTCGACCACAACTTACATTACCGCTAGATCAGTCAAAGAGGGCATGACGGCGACCAGGTAAGCTATCATTGGTGAGATGGCTCAGAACTGTGGTGATCTTGGATTTAGCCGTCAGGCCCCGTTCGATGGGCCCTGGACTCAAAAGGCAGTCGAGCTTGACGCTTTTCTCAGTCGTGAGTCGTCTCTCTCGATAGGGTCTTCATTCATACTGACTATGCCCAGGGAACAAAGTGGTGAGCTGATCCACTATCTTTTCCGGTTTCATACTGATTAAGATAGGTCACATCGGCCACTGCAGCATCCCTAATTTCAACATTTGCTGGCTTTCCGGTAAGTTAGACATGTTGATCGCCCTTGCTGTAGCACAAGTTGAGCTTACTTCACAGCTCGACTCGCTCAAATCTCGTTTGCAGAGCTCAAGAGAGAGCTTATCCATTCCAAGGCTAGCAGCAGACGTAATCCGCGAAGAAGGCATAGGCGGGTGAGTAGGACTAGAACGGCACCGGGTATCACTGACGACTTCCAGATTATGGCGTGGTTTCCCGTGAGCTATGTCCAAGGCCGCACTACATATCGTGCTGACGGAATCCAGGCTACCGCTTATCACTATATCCATTGTCAGGACGATATCATTCACCATATATACATCAACAAAACGAATGATCAACCTCACACCTCACGACTACGTACCCTTGTATCCCGAGAAACCCTCTTCATCGCTCTTCGACGTCAGATTGGGACTCTTAAATCAGGACACAGCGAGAGATGTGGCATTGACGAGTCTATTCGCAGGAGGCGCAAGTGGGGCAGTGGTATGTGTGGGGAGCGCACCCTTTGAATTGGTCAAGGTGAGGATAATAATTCTGGTTTGGGTGTGAAGCTCTGCTGAAAGATTTAAAGGTCAGAAGACAGCTAGAATACCAAATATATCGGGATTCTCATCCTGAGATCTACGCAGCCAAACCGTCCTCATATCCAGTATCATCCTCAGCCTATGCCCAACATCCATCCGGTACATCAGCATCTGCATTCCATCATCACATCCACGAATCCACCCCTTCCGCCTCGTCCTCGTCCTCATCCTCTTCGTCCTCCTCAGCGGTATCAGCCAAACGACCAGCACCCTTCGTCCCCCCCACCACAATGCAAGCCGTCAAGATGATCATTGCTAAATCCGGTATCAAGGGACTATATACTGGATGGGGTCTACATTTCATTCGAGATACATCTGGAACCGCATTATATTTCGCTGAATATGATGTGATGAGGTATCTACTGGGTCGGAAGAGGAATTTAGAAGGATCAAACGGATCAAAAGGAAAAGGAAGGGAAGATGAACAAGGGGAAGTACCTGATTGGGCTAGGAGTTGGTTACCAAAGGGGATCATACCGTTTGTTTGTGGTAGTTTGGCAGGAGTGACAAGTTGGGCTTTAATATATCCTGTTGATGTGAGTTAATTTCAGCTTGGTATGAATTCAAACTGATCGTTGTCAGGCCATAAAAGTGAGATCACAGTCTGAATGTCACAAGGACGAGCTAACGAGACAAGACGAAAGCGCAACAAAGAGCTCTCTCAGGATTGGAACCTAGGACACCACTTGCTCAGCTACTGAGATTGGTCAGAGGGACAGATAAGGATAACCCGAAACCACTATTAACGGGTATCACTAGATTATACAGAGGGTAAGTGGTCACCCAGGATCTTGACAGCGAGTGCTAATAGGTTACAGACTAGGAGTATCGATGATTAGATCTATGCTGACGCATGGTCTACTATGGACTATCGTCGACGCAGCGAGTGGATGGATCGAAACGAAACCTTTCGAGAGACTAGCACATCGAATAGAAGGTTAGATCTCGAAGTACCGCGATCGCATTGTTAATGCAGGTTTGACCACATGTACAAGAAGTATAGAATGAAGAAGTATCATTGTATTGCGTTTATAAAATCGGATGCAGGGTATAGCAAACCTTGATGTGGAAATTGATGTCAAGCCGATGGTAGTCTCCAAAATCCCGATGCAATCTAATCAGTCTCGCTGGTTTCGGAACGTGGAGGTTCCCGATCCAACCCAGATTGTTCTGACCAATCTTGTGTCCTTGATTGGGTCAGCGACTTTAAGACTATCAAGCATATCACACTCACCCCATTTGTGAGAGCCGACTGACACATCGTGCGAATGCAAACAACTCTTCGTCTCCTGAGAACAAAGATGATGAACCGATATTATCCATGTTCACACCCTGAGCAAGTCAGTTATAGGCCACTTGCGTAGGTAGCTAAACGTACCATATCCTTCATCACTAAACGGGAATCAGCAGAACGCTCCCAGTGTTACACGAAACGGATACTCACCACCTTGCATGTATTCATCCTCTCCCGCTGATTTACCATGTTCATCCGAAAAGACTTGGAAGATGGGAGTATCTGAAGAGGTGAAAAGTTTAGTCTGATTTGTTTCGTCAGCATCGACTGTCTAGATTACTCGATCACACGAACTTTGTTCTCATAGCAAGCTATGATAATGATCAGCGAATGCTTCCACAAGGGCGACTAAGACTCACCATCGATGAATGTGATGAAACGCCTCGCCTGGTCCCTCTCACCCAAACCCATCCTCGGGATATCCTCCACGAAAACCGTGCCGAAATGATGCGTGACTTCCAGATAGTCCGCCGCCGATAATGGCTTATTGCACAAATCCGCAAACTTGAATCTAGCCACACTGCCTGATGATTCCGGAACCGTTAATGTTCTGCCCCATAATGGCAGTTTCCTATCTTGGACTACTTCTGTACCCATATGATCTGCTTCGGTACGTGATTTGAATAGTTTGGCCATCTCTGAACTAGTAGAAGGGTCAAGGGGGTGGTAGTACGTGTGTGAAAGAGCCCGGGGCATTTTGCGGTAATCTGAGGCATGAGTTTGATAGGGTGGTTGATGGAAGAACATACCTGTTCCGGAGTTCAGGTCGACCACTTGGAATCGATCTTTAATGAGTTCTATGGCGGGTATGAAGCTTTGCCGTTGTATTCCGTTCATGTACAGTTCGTCTGGATGTCGACTGGCGGGTATAAGTTTACCCTTCAACTTGCAATTTTCTAGCTTACTTTGATGTCATCACGCACACCACGCCGAAGGTCATGAGTCTTTCTAACAGCTGGCGCAGCAACATGGCAGTGACGATATCCGTTACCTAAATTGTCAATTCCTGCTCGCAACCGCTCATAATGGCTAAGACTCACTTGGAATTCGTCAAAGCATAAAACCCTCCCTTCAGCAGCTAGACTCCTCGCTACTTCCGGCAGGACATCTTTTTTGGTATGTCCCAGTTCCGTGTATTTTTTCCCTACCTCATGTTGTCGTTGAAGTACGTCCAACATGAAACTATGGAAATGGATCCTCGTCGAACCGTATTTCGTTTTATTGAATTGTGGGGGAAGAGTTGAATGGAATAAATCCATTAGCATGGTTTTACCTGTTCCTACACTCCCATAGAGATATAGGCCTTTGGGTACGGAAGACATTTGTATAGTTGGTTGAGGGGTGGTCGGGGCTCGAGTGAAGAATTTGCCAAACTATACTGTTAGCTGGGTACTAGATGATTCGGAGGTAGCTCACGAAGGAGGGTGTAACGGTAGTACTCTCTGGTGGCAGCGGACCTGGATCGTAATCTTTTAGATCCTCCCATAGTCTTTGTAGTTGTTGTATTATCGTTCTTTGATGATCATCCTGCTTTAACGCTCCAACTTCAAGTAAGTGGTCGTAGCGAGTGATAGGGTCTAAATGACATTAGTAGACTCGGAGAAACCAAGGGAATCCTGACAGACCCTTGAAGCTCGCAGGATCATCCCGTCGGAGTAGCTTCATATGGTCATTCGACGCGTCTGCATCCCGACGGTATTGAGTACAGTGTAAACATCTAGTCTGGGTGAATCCGGCTACTTGTCGCAGTGCTGATCCCCGGACTTGACCCCGCATAGCTACTGGAGCGACAACTAATGGAGTAGCCGCCTTGATCAACTGGAGGGCGCCGGCGGCCCTTCTGGCTGATCTACTTATCGCCATTGTCGAGCTTTCAGTGTCAAAATTCCAGCAGTGGTTGTCCAAACGTAACCAAGATACAAGCATAACAGCTGGAATGTGAACAAGGTTGCTTCGGCAAAAGTGGAGGTGAACCGGGTGCCACTTCCGGCTATTCCCGATATAGACCTTTGATACATACTTACAATTTGATTCCGTCAGCGGCGGCGTTGAGCGATATTTACATCATGTCAACAACAACAACCAACTTTAAACGCGCCTGTTCTTTTGGTCATTGATCTCTTGATACGACTTTTTGGGTGACTTGTGATATACCATATACCCAGAATAAGATGTCGAGACGACCGACGAATACTACCGCTACAGGCAAATCGGGAATGACGAGGGTACCGTCTTCAGCGTCTATTGCCATGCCACCACCATCAAAAATACCGAATCATAGATCTGCTTCTTCAATGTCGGCAAGTTCAACCAGACAAGAGAATGACGTCGTACCGCCCAGTCCAAGGAAAAGCTCTGTCAGTAGAAGACCTGGCAATGGGAATGGGAAGGTCAAAGAAGGAGAAGGAAATGGAGAGATCAATATTCAGGTAGTAGTTAGATGTCGGTCAGTCAACCCTGCTTTTAAGACTTGTTACTATACTGATGGAATCAGTGGACGATCACCGCAGGAACTAGCTCAGACGTCACCGATCATCACCAATACTAGTGGAGCTATCTCCAAGGCTATCACAATCGAAACTACACCCATGACCTCGTCATCGTTAGCTACATTTACAACGGCTTCATCGTATGGCGGTGCTCATGCGCCGAGTACAAAGACATATCCATTCGACAAAGTCTTCGGACCTGAAGCAGATCAAAACATGGTCTTTGAGGAAGTCGCTGAAGGGATGTTAGCAGAGGTATTGGCGGGATACAATTGTACTATCTTCGCTTATGGTCAAACGGGTACAGGTAAAACGTAAGCTGCCCTCGGATCTGCTGTATGCCTTCACTAACCTTTGATTCCAGGTATACCATGCAAGGAGATCTCGAGCTATCACCACTACAAGCCCCAAAAGATTCCGCAGGTATAGTCCCAAGGGTACTACATCGATTATTCGCTTTACTCGGTGCAGCTGAAAACACAGAGTTTTCAGTGAAATGCTCATATGTCGAATTGTACAATGAAGAATTAAGAGATCTTCTGTCACCCGACTACAACACATCGGGATCAGCCTCTTCGGCTGCAAATGGAGGAGGATTGAAGCTGTACGAGGACGGAAAGAAAGGTACAATGATTCAAGGACTGGAGGAAGTTGGGGTGAAAACAGTCAAAGAGGCTTTGAACGTGGTTATGAGGGGATGCCAGAAGAGACAGGTTGCCGAGACAAAGATGAATACGGAGTCGTCGTGAGTGTTTGCGCCGGGTATCGAATACAGCGAGTCTGACATTCCAGGCGATCCCATACCATCCTCTCAATAACGGTTCATGTTAAGGAGACAGGAGGATTGACTGGTTCAGAAGATCTGCTGAAAGTCGGTAAATTCAATCTGGTCGATTTGGCGGGATCTGAAGCCATTGGACGAAGTGGAGCGACGGACAAACGAGCGAGAGAAGCTGGAATGATCAATCAATCTCTATTGACTCTAGGTCGAGTCATCTCTGCTTTAGTAGAGAAAGGACCACATATCCCGTATCGAGAATCAAAATTGACTCGATTACTGCAAGACTCTTTGGGAGGAACGACCAAGACATGTATCGTCGCGACAGTCAGCCCTACTCGCTCCAACATGGAAGAAACATTGTCCACACTCGATTACGCTATCCGAGCTAAATCTATCCGGAACCGACCTGAAGTCAACCAGCATTTAACCAAAACCGGTCTACTCAAGGAATATCTCGGTGATATCGAAAGGCTGAAAGCTGAAGTACTAGCAGCAAGAGAAAAGAATGGCATTTATATCCCAGAAGAACAGTGGATGGAAATGCAAGAAAGTTTAGCAAGACAGAAATCAGAGTATGAAGAAGCGAAGTTCAAGGCGAATTCCGCTAGTGTAGAGCTGGCGACGAAGAAGAAGATGTTTGATGAGTTGAGTCATAAAATGTTGATTACGACGGCGGAATTGGAAGCTGCGCGTGAAGCCGAAGAACAGCTGGAAGAGCTCATGGGCTTCATGAAGGTCGAATTGGAGGAGAATAGGGTGAGATTGGAAGAGGAGCAGTTTGTCAGTAAGGCCTTTGAAGATGGAGAGGAGAAGCTAGACAAGGTTGCAGAGGGTCTGAGAGAGGTGGCAGTGGAGAGTGTCAGCGATGTAGGAGGATTATTTGATAAGCTTGGTATGCTTTCGTTACCTCAAAATCATCTGATATTTTAAGCTGACACGTTTATAGCGCGAAAATCCAATATCCTTGGGTCCAACGCAGATGCAGCAACGAAATTCGGTGCGGATCTACAAGGCCTATCGAAAGATCTACGTGCTGGAATACATAAGATGCATGCGAAGCAAGGTGAACTTGGAAGACAGATTGAATCTGAAATGTCGATACATGCCAAGCGTGGAAGAGAGGTGAGTCGGTTTAACCAGTTTTTCCAAACCATCCCTGACGTACCACAGATTTCCAAGAAAGACATGTCGGCCCTTGACAAGTCCTTCAGGGCCTTTAACGAACTTTCTCAGTCACTTGCGACATCGCTTGAAGCTGGTCAAGTGGACTCTCAAAGGGTCAGCACCTCGATACTCCAGGTCAAAGACCAAGTACAGGGCTCAGTGCGACAATGGGCCAAAGCACTTGGCGAGAGGAACACGGCGCTAGTTGAGCATGTACTGAGTCATCAGCAGGAGCACCTTTCTATGGTCAGTGATGGCTTGTAAGGCCAAGGGTAGTATTGACAGGCTATAGGTTGAATCGGTGTTAGACTCAACTGCTAGTCTAGTTGATGCTGTTATTGGCACAGCGAAAGATCATTTGTTAGCAGAAGCAGCTGCCGCTGAGCGATCCAAGAAGTTGGCCACCGAAACCGCCAATGCAGAAGTGAGTACTGTAAACCGCACCGCAGACATCTCGACTGACTTGTTCAGATGAACCGACTGCGATCTCAGAACGCTCTTTTAGCGAAAATGTTAATAGATGAGAAAGCAAAGACTGCTCGATTACGCACGGAACTCGTCCAAAATCTTACCAACATGATTGTAGGCTTCACAGATGCTCAAGATCAATCTTGGACTTCTGCGGTCTCCCAAGTCCAGATGGCCAATGAAACTGGACTCCAGGAGATGAACCAGTCTGTCATCGACGCAGAAGAAATGCACGGGGAGAGTTCACAGAGAGTCAGAGCTTTCAATGGCGAATTGGGCGAAGCGGGCAGTACAGCTATGGATCAACGACAAGCTGGCAGAAACGTGAGTCTAGTCCTAATATGATTCCGCGAGCAGATGACAGATTATTTAGGCCTTGCATACTGTCCGATCTGAAGTCGGGAACCGATTGGAAGTCTTTGGTCAGGAAAGCTCAGCCGAGGTACAAAATCGCGTACAGGGTATCGATGAGTTATGCGAGGGATTACAGTCCACCATGTCAGAGTGTAAGTGTATAGGACGTAGCGGTGGCGAAACGCGCTGACTCTAACAGCTTCAATTTGTGGACAGCAAGCCATTGTGCAACAGACTCAAACCCTCGAGGCGATATCTCATATCGTGGGAGAAACGCATCAGAGCTCTGTTGGCCGAACTTCAGCAATGTGTGAAGATATTGCTTCTTTGACCACCACCCTGTTATCGACGGTAAGTGCATAATCAGTCACAGCTCATCTATTTCGCTGACTTTTACTAGCACGCCAGCACGTCAAAGTCCTTTGACAAGTACCACAACATCGCTGCATCAAATTTATCGTCCCTTATCGATCGAACATCGCAATTCCTTACTACAGAGATTCATGAAGATGTCCCAACCGGTATAACTCCTAGGAAGAAGGTATGGAACGTACCTACCGATTGGGAACGAACGGGACCTCGAGAAGTGCTTATTGCCACAATGCGATCGAGGCAGGCGGATATGCCAAATCCACCCATTGAAGATTCGATTGATATCTCTGGTAATGCAGCGGGGATAGTTCGAGTGGGCTCAACGACATCTTTCACTTCGGCAGGATCTGCAAAGTCGATTGCGGAATTACCAAAGGAATCGATACAAGTCAGCTCTATACCGGTTCCCGGTAATGGATTGGCAAGTTCGCAATTGAGGATACCGAGTAAAGGGAAGCTACAAACGTCCATGGCGGGAAAGAAGGGAGTTATGGTAGAGGATGTGACGAGTAAAATACCGTTAGGTGAAGGAGGTGCAAACATACCGAGACGGACAAGACGGTAATCCTAGGGATGTTTTATGAGGTGGGAGTATCTGTAGGAATTCAGCTACATTATAGTGTTTTGGGTGTTTGAAGCAAATATAATGAACATGGTAAACGAGAATGGACGATATTGAGAGTCAAAGTCTATGCATTTTCTGCGATTATAACTTGTGTCTATCTGTAGTAAGGAAGGTGAAGGGTTTGATCGTAACCCCAAAGAATTATAAAGTATAGTCTAAACGGCGCAGCCAAAATTATAACAACTAATATACACCAGGGGAAAGTCCATCTGTTCTTACTGAATACTTCTTCGTTTTGACCTGATTCGACACCATTGAGGATACCACCTCTTAAGCTTGGATACAGCTTTTACCATCTTGAGATTTCTTGAAACCTTGTTTACAAGAGTAGACCTCGCATTTACCGGCGTTACAACCCATCCATCTTGCTCCTTTGATAGCAGTACAATCTTGTCCTTGACCAAGAGAAGCACAACCACCACAAGATTGGAGGTCTGATAAAGCATCGAGACATT
>JALPCA010000017.1:0-41420 GCA_026538345.1 Cryptococcus sp. GC_Crypt_4 | reverse complement strand
ACATGAGTCAAAGTTCCAACGATACGTAAGTTGTCATTATGTGTAGGTGAATAAGAGCTCATCTCCAGCTTCCCAACTGCTATGCACGTTGCTGCCGTTGTCGAAATCAACTCTTCCCTTATCCCAGCTTTGCAAGAACTCCACGACGCTTTGCAAGCCAAGAAGGAGTCTTTCGACCATATCATCAAGATCGGTCGAACTCATTTGCAAGATGCCACACCGTTGACTCTTGGTCAAGAGTTCAGTGGTTACGTCTGTCAGGTTGAGAGGGGTATTGGACGGGTACAAAGTACCTTGAAGAACTTGAGCTATCTGGCCCAAGGTGGAACAGCTGTTGGAACCGTGAGTAGCGAATCCGTGATTGTGCGCTGATAAAGCAGGGTCTCAATACATACAAGGGTTTCGATGAGAAGGTCGCTGCTGAGATCTCCAAGATTACCGGCTACGAGTTCGTCACTGCGCCAAACAAGTTCGAGGCCCTTGCCGCCCACGATGCCATCGTCGAGGCTTCCGGTGCCCTTAACACTGTTGCTGTCAGTCTGATGAAGATTGCCAATGATATCCGATACCTTGGTTCGGGACCACGATGTGGTCTCGGGGAACTAGAGCTGCCAGAGAACGAGCCTGGATCATCAATCATGCCTGGAAAGTGAGTTTATCCACTTTGACATCGCTGACATCAGGGTCAACCCAACACAATGTGAAGCCCTCACCATGGTTGCTGCCCAAGTCATGGGTAACCACACTGCTATCACCGTTGCCGGTTCATATGGTCAATTCGAGCTCAACGTATTTAAACCAGTCTTGATCAAGAACCTCCTACAATCTATCCGATTGCTCGCCGATGGATCTAGAAGTTTCACCAAGAACTGTGTTGTCGGTATCAAGGCCAACGAAGAGAAGATCAAGAAGATCATGAACGAGTCATTGATGCTGTGAGTGTGATGTTCACAGACTGGTCGTTGGCTGATAGCGTAGTGCTACATGCTTGAACAGTGTCCTCGGTTACGATGATGTCGCTGCTATTGCCAAGAAAGCCCACAAGGAGGGCCTAACGTAAGTTGGTTAGATTGCGATTTCGGACTGCGCTGATTCCCGAAGTCTCAAGGAATCCGCTCTTGCCCTTAAAGCTATCTCTTCCGAAGACTTTGACGCCAAGGTCCGACCAGAACGTGAGTTTTTGGTGTTCCAACTGGTTTCATTCTAACCCTGTATAGTCATGTTGGGACCAGACGATCACCCGTAGAGCATGAAGAAGTAAAACAAGGATGCAGGAGAAGTCGTATGCATTCTTGCGCAACCTGTGATCTTCAATCCATGCTGTGCCGCTGGTTGTGTGTTTCAGACGATTCGATCCAGGGACCGCTGACAAGGGGTTGGGTGGCAAAAAATGTAGAACGATCAATCAACTTGATAACAACACTCACAACCATCCCTTTGAGATGTTGACATCTCGTATCTGATCCTTCATGTTATTATTTGTGATCTTTGTTCGTAGTTACCCATCATGTCGCCGATACCACCTCCTATCGGTGTAAACCCAACTCAATGCGAGATCCCGCATAAGATGTACGCCAGAGCTGTGGCGGAGGCACTGAGAGTCAATCCAACACAGCGGTAAGCGCCTACTGGATGATCCGGACTCTGACTAAAATCGTACAGGATAACTTTGATCGTTGCAGCTAGTTACGTTGTAGCTATTGGCATACGTGAGTTTGCGGCCCGGGGTAATCACTAACCGATCTAGTGGTGAGTCTCAAACTTCCCCGAGAAGATCACAGATCATAATTCATCTAGTGGTAAGTCACATTAGCGTGCGCTAGTAAGCTGATGTTTCAGGCATCTACCTTATCTGGAACTGATCTTATACCCTTTTAAGCTACTCGTAAGTGTAAACCCCACTCGGATGCCGGAAACTGAGGAAGCAAGACTGTAGGAACTCATGAGCTGTAAGAGTCTTCGTCCTGATTCCATCGATAATCTGACCAGGTCAGATGTCATGCTATAGCTGGAGTGAGTACGGTACCACGTCTACTCTTCGCCTCACTCACGTCAAAGGTGCTCACTTGCGCTCGAATCGAGTTGATAACGCTAAATCCAAATGAAGGTGGATCTACCAGAATGCGAGGTGGTATCCCGGCGGTGTGTGATTCAACCTTTACACTATTGCTCCTTCAAAGCGGGTTGAAGAAGCACAAGGACATCATACGAAGCTGACAGATCACTTTACCCGCAGGATATCTCGGATCGTCCCTCATCGGAGCTTGTTGTATCGCCGCTGGGTTCGACACCAACGCCTCGAAAGTGGCTGTGTTGGTTTTAGCTGTATTTTGGATCCTGACTCTCTATTGGGCTAGAGCTTCATGGGTCGCCTATGCAACTATCGCTTTGGTAGTGGCTATTACTTTGGTGAGATTTAGCAGTTTTCCACCTAATGTACTGATATGGAACAGATCTTATGGCTAGTGGCTCATTCTGTCGCTTTGCGATTCTTCGTGCTCTTCCTGGGAGTCATGAGCTGTTTATATGCTATATGGGATATCGTTGATGTAAGTATGACGGAAGCCGATAAACATACTGATGTAGCTAGGACACCCTGCAGAGGAAGATTAATACATCTGACGCGAGTGAGTATGCAGCTATTATTGGATGTTGCGGTTCAAGATTCTGGGGTGAGTCACTACCGCCATTTGATTGCCATGTTGACGGGATTAGGGGCATTCTGGCTATTACAAGCATGTGCCTGTGGGTGGTTCCATTAAGGGCAGTGTCACATTATATGCTCATCATGCAGTTTTCGCCGCTGGGATCATCGTTGGCATCGTTGCTTTCAAAGACGATTTCGACACACAAGCGCGGAAGGCAGAAGACTTCCTGGGTGGTAAGTCACCCGGGCGCAGTAGATCGCTGATCACTAAAGGCTCTCCCCTATAACTGTCGGAATGCCAAGGGTTTTAGATTTCGGATAGGCTGGACGGTCACTACCACTTGAACAATGTCTAAACGAATTCCATCAACATCGTCACTTCCATAGAGAATACTATGTATCTCCTGCCAAATCGCTCAGAGAACCTCTCCCCATAAGTTATAGATTTGCCACCGTGTGCCACAGACCCCAAACAGGTCAAGTGGAGGTGACGTCAATTACCGTTTACGGCAAGTACCCGAACCGGTTCAGCTCAAGTCTCAACGGCGGGTTGAACCACTTACAGCCCTTTCTGGTTCATCTATCATATCTCATCTCTACCTTCATCCCCTCTTTCATCCTTACCTTCAACCTCTTTACACCTTAATACACAATGAAAGCTGCTGCTATCTTACTCGCAGCATTGGCTGCTGCTGGCAGCGTTGACGCTGGCAAACACACGTAAGTCCAGCACCTCACCCGTTGCCGCGTAAGCGTTGCCACCTGTTACATCGGACTAACTTGTCGATCTAGAATGAAGCTCAAGAAGCTTTCACCTTCTGAGACCTCTTTCCACCCAACTGGAAATCACTTCAGACCTTCTCCTCAGCAAGAAGCCGAGTTTCTCAAGCACAAGCATCTCGGTTTAGAGCATGAGGAAGCCTTCCCTCAGAAACCACTTGGTGGATTTGGAGGTGCCGGCCGACCAGTCAAGGGCCACCACCAGGATGTCAGTGAGGAGGAGAGTGAGAAGTTCTGGGCGCAAATGATCGACAGACATCACTCTGATAACGAGAAGCGAATGCTCAAGGGTGGTCACGGTGTTCCTTTGTCTGGTGAGTATTTCGTGAAGCACAGCAAACCTTGCTGACATTTATAGATTACATGAACGCTCAGTACTACGCTCCCATCACTGTTGGTACCCCACCACAGGAGTTCAAGGTCGTTCTTGACACTGGATCGTCTAACCTTTGGGTCCCATCCACTTCATGTTCATCTATCGCCTGTTTCGTAAGTACCCCTGAATCAAATTCCGTTTCAGACTGCTTATCAGTCGCAGTTGCACGCCAAGTACGATTCCTCCGCTTCGTCTACCTACAAGGCCAACGGAACTGAGTTTGCTATCCGATACGGATCTGGATCCCTTGAGGGTTTCGTTTCCCAGGACACCGTTACTATCGGTGATCTCTCGATCAAGAAGCAAGACTTTGCCGAGGCTACCAAGGAGCCAGGACTTGCTTTCGCCTTTGGTAAATTCGACGGTATCCTTGGTCTCGCTTACGACACCATCTCTGTCAACCACATTGTCCCACCGTTTTACAACATGCTTGACCAGAAGCTTCTCGACGAGCCCGTCTTTGGTTTCCGATTAGGATCATCTGAGGAAGATGGAGGAGAGGCCACATTCGGTGGTATCGACGAGTCTGCCTACTCTGGCAAGATTGAGTACCACCCTATCCGAAGAAAGGGTTATTGGGAGATCGAGTTGGAGAGCGTTGGTTTCGGAGATGAGGAGCTCGAGCTTGAGAACACTGGTGCTGCCATTGACACTGGAACATCGCTCATTGTCATGCCAACTGATGTCGCCGAGATGTTGAACAAGGAGATTGGAGCTACCAAATCATGGAACGGTCAATACACTGTCGACTGCAACACCGTTGCATCTCTGCCAACCCTGTCGCTCAAGTTCGGCGGAAAGGACTACCCACTCAAGGGTGAGGACTACGTTTTGAACGCTGGAGGAACATGTATCTCTTCCTTCACTGGTATGGACATCCCTGCTCCTATTGGTCCATTATGGATTGTCGGAGAGTGAGTTGTTTCCACCTGCTAGAGGATCTCCTGCTAACTATCCCAGCACATTCCTTCGACGATACTACTCTGTTTACGACCTCGGCCGAAACGCCGTCGGTCTTGCCAAGGCCAAGTAGAAGTCAAGAAGAAGAGAGCGTGAGAAGTAGTCATGAACAGTATATACCCAGACATTCGTCGATAAATCAGAAGCATGGTTAGGGAGCAAAGATGGAGCATAGAAAGGTGTTCAGTTCATATGTCTAATAGCGAGCATGTATTTATGGACTTTCGAAGGGTTTATCAGGACATTTCCGTTGGATCTAAGTGACTAATGGAATTCAACGTTCATATGATCATGACCAGTTCACAATGTCTTTTTGCAGCTTTCGATGTGACTAAACAGGGTATGACAAGGTGCATTTGCTAGCGATGTTTCACTGACACGCTTCAGTATTCTTCCGATCGACACTGTCGTTTGGTGTAGTCAACTTGAAACCATTGATACCAGGCCGTAAGTTCTGTAGAGTCATTGATCATGAAGTAACTTAACCTGAGTTAGATATTCTGGTCATTCCACACCGCGTCGTGCCCCGTCTGGCTGACCTGACACCACCTGAGATCTCTGATCTATTCCTTTCTGTTCAGACAATTGGGAAAGTGATCGAGAAGGCATATAATGCACAAGCCTTGACGATCTCTCTGCAGGTGAGTGAGAATGTGTAATTTTTGTAGAAAAGAAGAGGAGGCTGATGAGAGTAGGATGGAGCGGCGGCAGGACAATCCGTTCCTCATGTTCATATACATATACTACCACGTCAAATCACGGATTTTGAAGGAGACAATGATAAAGTCTATCCGGCATTGGAGGTTTCTGAACAGGAACTCTCTAGTGATCTCAAGAAAAGTGAGGTGGATGTGATTCCAACTGGAGATTTTAATAGAGAGAATGGAATAGATGGGAGAAAGGGCGGAATGCAAGTACCGAAAGATGAAGATAGGAGACCGAGGGGGATGGAAGAGATGGAGAGGGAAGCCAAGTGGTTAGAAGGGCTTTTTAGCAATCCATGTGAGTATAATGGTTGATCGGAATATCAAAGCTGTGTTGACGAAACATAGGATTGTCACTGTACGAGGATGTCTTCCAGAGCTTTCTGCGAAGATGTTGAGGATGTGAAGATCTATGCCGTTCATAGAACGATATCCGTGATATGTGGAGGATTTTACTGCTCCCCCTTTTCGGAGCAATCGTAGACCAGATGTAGAGAAGACATTCTCATATCTGCGGTCATGTCAGGATCTGAACATTCCTAAACTTACGACAAGTTAGCTACCAAGGGTCATGGCCTACTTCATCTATAAGTATTCATGATATTACAGCACTATATACAGTCGATCTAACGTTTGCCACCAGGACAGTGCCTGTCCAAAGCGGGTTTCCCGTGTTCAACAAGGGAAGTGTTTCAGCTTGAAAGGGCCAACTGGTCGAGTAGATATCGATTCCTTTTCTTCTCTTCTCATTTGTCTTATCCAAACCGTCTTGTCCTGATCTGACGAGGGTCTACAGAGCAGATCGTGGAGGCCTCACTCGCTGTCCTCGGTTCACCGTTGACCTGCTAATTTGTTTTACGTTTGAAACCACTACTTTCTTCGCGTTAGACCAACGTGCATTGAAGTATACACCCGGTACCTCATACAAAAGCCTTCACCTTTGACCCACTCTCCCATCGCCTGCCAATAAAATGCGCACCTACTCTACCTCATCCAGTTCTTCTGTCAATTCCGCATTCGATAACCTCTCCCTCGGTCAGTCATCAGCTTATTCTCGCATCAGCCGTTCATACTCTAGGAGTGACTCTGATTCTTCCGATGATGGCTATGAAGTAATCTTGGTCCATGATAATCGTTCTAGTCGATCCTCGACCATATCATCAGGAATCCCTATCAGCCTGTCAGGGACAAGCGAGAGGTCAAGTCAGCCGGTGCAGGAACGACCTCGTCGGACGGGTGGGAAGGAATCGCAGAATGGAGGGAAGGGGAAGCGAGACGAACATGTAGCTGGGGCGACACAGAAGCAAAGCGGAAGACCTTCAGCTGGCGAAAACTTGACCCCATCCACATCCCCGCACCAACCGGAACCTATACGTATCAAGGCAGGAAAGTCGAAAGGTGCTCGTCAAAGGGCAAGAAGACAGCTAAAAAAGGCGGAGCAGAGGGCATTGGAACTGGCTAGTACAGTACCTACCTTGAGCAGTTCTTGTCCAATATCACCCAGAATATCTCCTCCGTCCGACAGCGGGAGTGAGACGGAAATTGGAGAGAGCTATGATAATGACCCGTCAGATCTCGATCATATCAGCGGGGCGTTCTCGAGGCTGCGAGTGAATAGGAGAAGAAATGAAGGGAGTGTTATGAGTTCTGAAGACGCAATGTCCGCTGTCAATAGGTCGGTCGAATTGGACTTGCGCGAGAGAGATCACTGAAACCGTGTAGCTTCCTGGATGGCGATGAAGAGTTTCTCAGCGATAAAGCGAATAAATTGCGCCTTTGGCAAGCCCTCACCATCGAAGTGAGTAATTCGGCGCCGTGGACAATCATGTCTGAACCCCCATCTAGCTTGGCCTTGTCATACCCGCAGAAGAGCTACCTGTTTTACCTATCGGACCGAGCCCGACTCGTACGTTCCCGGTCCCACAGCAAGCGTTACCACAAAGCTTGACTCAAGCTCGCAAATTGTTAAAGGACAATGCTCACATCACTATCGCCGAATATCTTGCAGCGCATAGATCCGGAGATGACGTTCGAGCCCTTTTGCACCCGTCTGCGAATGGCATGATGAGATACACGAGGAAGAAGGGAAAGTATGTGCGTATCTCCGAGGCGAAGGCTGAGTGGCTCGAGCCGCTCTTGAAGGATTTCGGGTCGAGGCATCGTCGATGAAGTAGGGGGTTCGTCATTCCGGTTGTATATATCTACTGTACTATTTGCTTATCATCATGCTCCTATCGTACACTGCCTACTATGCATGTCTGTATATATCATCGATAACCCATACGGGACGAGCCGGAAGAGGTCTATGAGAAATACTCAAAGTGGCAAGTCTAAAAGATTTTCCGCGGGGTAGACACGAGGAATTCAATTGTTGATAGGTTTTGCATTTACTGGATTCTGTTCAATCTTTACACGCTTTAGACCTCATACACTTCGTCCGACAGTCAGAATCGATCCGGATATTCAACACTATTGTCGATCACTACGAAGTAGAAATCGAGTAGAGCCTGAAAACTTGGGGAAAGAAGCTATCGAGTCTTCTCTCCCTAAATTTCAAAAGGCCTAACTCGATACTATCTTCGGATCGACCCCCTCACTCGATACTCATGTCTGGGTTACCATCCAGTCAACCAAATGGAAATGGTCAATGGTACCCACCTATACCATCCATGGCGTCTTTACCTGTAGATCAGACAAAGACAGAGCCTAAACCCGCTTATTACAAGTTACAATTCGGTGATGATGTGACTGGGTTTTCTTACTATGTCAGGACGTTGGCTGTGATCGTAGGACGGAATTGCGTGAGTCAGAGGGATATGTTGAAACTGTAGCAGACGTTCTGAGATGATTTAGGAACGGACTCAACAGGTACCTCCGCCAGCCATAACGTCACCGAATGTACCGCCCATACCACCATTGTTTTCAAGCTCAACTTCCCCGCCGATACTACATCAAGAGGGAAGTCTAGGTGGAAAAGTGGAAGCACCAATAGATTCACCGCCTGTACCACCGTTGTCAGCCGCCATCGCCGAGATACCTAGCTTTAATGGGCAAATGACAGTTGGACCAGGAGAAGGATCAGTAGAATCCGGGGTCATGTCCTCGACATCAGGTGTCAAGGTCGAGCCAGTGGATGGTGATGGAGATCACGGAATGGAACAGTATTTGAATGTAGAGGGAACTCCGGATGTTCTGCAGAGTGGATCAATGTCAGTTAAGGATGTCCCTTCCCAATCTTTCTTTGATATCGTCAAATCAGAGCCTGGACATCCGATCGCTACAGAGCCAGCCCTTCCCACGCCAGGACCAGACACGATTCCCAAGACAGAACCCTATCCTTCAATAGACATCGAAGCGGCATTAGAAGATCCTAATCATCCAATTCACCATATGGATGTAGACGGAGGTGGAGATGGTTTTGATTACTTTACTCTACCGCCGCCGCCTCCAACGAGGACATCTGCTCCGGTGGAACATGTAGATGTGGATTTAGGACCTCTGAAGTCTGTTTCGAGGAATCATGCGAAAATCGAATACAGAAACGATCTAGGTCATTTCTGTTTGGATATCTTCGGCAGGAATGGTGCGTGGGTGGATGACAGGTATTATGTCAAGGGCTCAACGGTTCCTCTTAACCAAGGGTGAGTCGAGGAAGAGGAAGACGGATGTACGAACGCTGACTTTTGATAGATCTCAAATTCAGATTGCTACTCGAATCTTCTCATTCATTCTTCCTCCTTCAGCTCAACAATCGCCCTCATTCTCATCTTACGGTGTAGAAGGAGACACCTCCAACGCTCTCGACGACGTCCCATGGCCGTACAACCTTCCACCAGGAGAAGTGGGTTATGCCGAGTTCTACGGTGAACCTGGTCCTGGACCTGCTTCAGCTGCGGCCATTGCGGCTAGAGTCCCACCTACCTTCAATGCATTTGCCGCCGCAGACGGATATGGCCTAGGGATCGAGGGTACGGAAGGCAAGACATGGGATGATGAATGGGATTCTAATAGCTCGGGTAGTGATTCATGGGATAGCTATGAGGAAGACGATGGACAAGAAGGCGGCGTGGAAATGGGTTGGACCGATGGTCAGGATGTGGATATGTCCATAAAGCCCAGACTGAAGATAAAGTTGAAAGCCACAGACAGCGGTATGGATATAGGAGAAGTCGAAGCTATATCAGAGGATATCGCCACCACCGCACATGAGATCACAGCATCAGGTGAACCTAAAGATGTTGTCATGGAAGACGGAGGACCTAGAGGAGGAAAAGGATCCAGTAAAAAGAAAAAGGTCAAGAAGGAGGACACACAGGACAATCAACTGGAGACACCGGTGGATGAAGTACAACCGTCAATATCGACGGAAACAACCCAAACAACTCCTTCCAAACCTGCGAAGAAGAAGAAGGAAGCAGGAGATGGTCCGAAGAAGGAGAAGAAGAAGAAGGCACCGGTACCACCGCCAGAGATTAAGCCCGCTTCGGACGAACCTCCTCCTGTTCCGACATTGGCGGCTGCACTTGCTCAAGAATCTGAACCTGAGCCTACGAAACCCGCCCCTGTTGTACAAGCCCCTCCGCCTACTCCTGCCGTCCCTGTCCCACCTACAGTCGCACCTCCTCCTGCCATACCGCCTCCGACACAACCACCTGTACAAGTCACAGCTCCATCTCAACCGATTCCTGCCACTGTTCCCTCTGTTAACAGTCCTGCTGGTCCTCCTGGAGCACCCATTCCACCTCATATCCAACGCCCTCCTGTGATGCCGGTCTCTCCTGCCTCCTCTGGGGCAGTAGGACCAAGTCGAGCAGGCAGTGTATCAGCTGTACCACCTGAACCACCCAAGCCATTCTTCCTTACTGAACTCATCGAGACTCCAGGTCGCCCAGGTCATATTGTTGTCGATGTACCCATTCCACCGTCAGGTGCTGGGCCTCGACCTCCTCCCGGACCACTAATTGGTCTTGATGGGAAATCATTCATAGGACCTCCGCCTATTAAGCCAACGGCGACTTTTGCCACTATTATTCATCGCGCTCTGGTATACCTACCACGGGGTCGAGGTACATTAGGTGAAGTGTGTAATTGGGTCGCGGGAGAATGGGAGTGGTTCAGATTGAATATCGACGCTGGTTGGCAAAACTCTATTCGTCATAATCTCTCACTCAACAAGGCCTTCTTGAAAGTTCCGAGAATCCCAGAAGATGATCCAGAATCAAAAGGATCAGTATGGATTATCGATCCCGAAGAAGGACCCTTATTCGAGGAGAAACAACGTCGAGATGCAATGAAGTCCATGGGTAAGGAGAAGAATGCAGAAGTGAAACGAGAAAGGGAGAGGCAAAAAGTGGAAGAAAGGGTTAGGAAACAGAGGGAAATGGTCTCAACGGAACAATCAGCTACACCGCCCGCTATGCCAAGTCCAGCTCCACCTATACAACGACCTATTCCACCTCGACCTACACCTACGGTAGTACCTCCTCGACCTCTCCCTCGACCGACACCTGCGAATCCCGTCTCAGCCAATTCAAAGGGATTATTACAAGCTAAAGCGAAGATTGTCGTATCGATACAAACACTTACACCTGCTCATCGAGCTAAATCTGTGATTTCAACAACAGACGCAGCGGGTAATCCACTTCCTTTCGCTTGTGACGGTACGACTTTGACTCTTGATCAAACGACTTTCGGACATCTCACAGGGGATATCATTGATAAACTCACTTTACTCGGTGCAGCCGGTGCTGTTGACGTTTTATCCGCTTGGGTGATCAATAAAAATAAGAATCAAGCGGCTAGAGCTGCTCAACAAGCTGCTCAAGCTCAAGCTACAGCAAATGCTAAACCTACAGCAGCGGCAATGAAGGCAAATTTGACAGCTGCTCGACCTAATGGAACGGCAACATCTCCAGCGGGATCAACTGCGACTTTGGCGTCAAAACCATTACCTAAAGCAGCAACTGCGGTCAAACCAGTAGGCCCGGGTGGAAAATCTTTACCGGGACCTGCACCTCCAGGAGCTAGTTTGACAAAAGTCATAGGGATGATCGCAGAGGTGGCCAATGCAAAGGGAGATGTCAATACGGTCGGACCTAACGCTTCGGCTCTCCTCCGATATATCAGGGTGGTCGGAGTGGATATAGATTTGAGAGTAGCAGAAAGGATATGGGCGACTGGTGTGGTTCCACCTTTACCAAAGAAAGGGGTTGCAGGGACGGTACCTGCGAAGACTGGACCCAATAGTGCTGTTCCGAATGGAGCTACAGCGGCTAAACCCGGTATTGCTGTTCCGCCAAAGGCGGCTACTGCGATTGTGGCTGGAGCTGCTGGTATGCCTACTACTACGGCTACTCCTGCGACTGGGCTTCCTGCAAGTACCGCGACACCTTTGTCTGGTGCCTCTGCTGTATCCGCACTGCCCAAACCAGCTGTAGCTACAACGCCCGCGCAGCTCAAGCCGGTGCCGTCCGTTAGTGCCACCGTCGCTTCAGTTCCTGCGACAGCGGCTCCCGCTCCGGTAGCAAAGGCTCCTACCGCACAGATAGCAACCTCGCTTGCTCCGCCGGTACCGAAGGTCACACCTACGGCTGTTTCACCGATCCTTCAAGCCGCCCCGCAAGCCGCTCCGCCGAGACCGATACCTGCGATCCAACCTGTTTCTGCGCCGCAAGCAGCGTTAACGCCTACACCCGCACCGTCGATGAAGAGGAAACTAGAGGATGAGGTCACGAGTACAGAAGAAACGAAGAAAGCAAAGATGGAAGTATCAGGGGCATAATGGAGATATTTAGATTGGTTTTGAGAATAAGAGACAGGGATAAGTTCAAAATGTGTTGTCGTGAGCATAAGAGAGAAATCGAGAGGGGCGTATTGGGAAGTGAATCCGTTGCCAGTTTTGGGGTTTGATCCTAGATGTTTATCGTATAGATAATAAATACTCTTTATAGTTGTAGCATTGTATAACAACCTGCATGATCATATAGTATCTCAGTGAGATCAGTGCGAGCCTAGGTGGAGTGGACTGAAGAATGAGCTGAGTTTTTGTGGCTTTAACAAAAGCTCTAGGTTATATCCTTCACCGCTTTTGGCATATCATGACAACCCAAGAGTATACGAGGACTTATATATTACAAAATAAAGTAACCCAAATTCCCTTTTGACACCTAAATACCCTTGTTTTACATAGATCGATTTTCAGATTCATTCCCTCTCCACGATTATACTCTGTACTCTACTATTCCACCCTGATCTTGGAGTAGTATCAGATTCCAAGCTACTTGTCGTAGCGTCCGTCCACTCTGAACCCGTTTGATCAAACGTATCTCTCATTCCCAAGCCGGTCATCACAGCTCCATCTGGGATATCGACATCTTTGGCAGATTCCACAGTGACCAATGGATTATCATCCATTTTAAAACTTTCAGTTTCCAGTCTCTCCACACCAGGTCGTTGACTTAGATCATTAGCTCCAGAGCGTGAAGGAGCTAATGTCGATTGTAAATCTATTTCTACTCCTGTTTCCCATTTCGTCAATGCTCGTATGGGTCCAGAGTAATGTTTGTTCCCTGACCTTCAGCACTGATTCGTGGTGCCGGGGATAAAGAGACTCACCATATAGTTTCCACGTTACGAATGAAACCAAAGCCGTTCCTACAAGTACGACTGGACTCCAACTTATATTACCTATTGATCAGTTTTATTCCCAGTGATAATCACTCACCCGCTCGAACAGGTTTCTTCCCTGGAAACATCTGAGCAATGATAACTGCGAATCCATAAAATGCACCAAGACATCCCAACGGTTTACTGAATCTCCGTAATGACCAAGAAGTTCTTCCTTCCGTCTGGAGGTTCTTTTTCGAGAAAAGATACAATACAACCGGTATAGACTGATGTCAGCTATAATCTACCATTTGTCACTTACATAACCCAACTCGCTCAATGACCCAGCGGTGACTGCAAGGATAGAGTATAAAGTCCCCCTCCCTGCCAAGGTCAAGGTACAAGCAGGTATACACATGGCTACTACCACCCAATTCGCAATCACAGGTTGTTTCGATTTATTAGTCCACCGTATGTACTCGGAAAATGGTAGAGCGTTATCTCGAGCAAGGGCAAAGACGAATCGAGAAGAAGCTTGCATTTGAGCGAGAACTTGGAGTGTGAGGAGGATGATGAGAAGACAACAAAGACCGATAGCTCCAGGGGTATTCAGTGCAGTTTCAAGGATCCGACCCTGTTGTTGTCAGGAGTGTATCGCTGGGATCGACTTACAAATGGAAAAGGATGTCGAGCGATATTCGCTGCTTCCTCAGCGCGTACAGCAAGGAGAAGTAGGAGAATAGTCTGGGAGTCAGCGATGAAAGTCTCCTCAAACTCACGATATATCCCCCCAAGTATGACAGTGCCATAGAACACACCATCGCATTGGGTACATTCCTAGCAGGTCTTTGAGTCTCTTCAGCCATATGCGCAGAAGCGTCCTGCTGTCAGCAATGTTCGACAAGCAAAACTTACGGCTCCACTGGCTATCGTAGTATACTGCCAACCTAACACTGATACATACGCCCTGGAGGACCATCCTGAATTATTGAAGAATTGCATCGAGATTCTATGATCCGTATTCCTGTCATTCATTAGCTTGAAGCCTCAATAATACAACTCACCTTGCGACGATCGTGATCAGAGAGATATTGAGAATCAACCATACTGCCAAGAAGTACATTCCACATCCTATCCAAAATCTAGGTGATCGACCCCAGGTTGTCTGACCAGTCAAGCCGACAATCGAGAGGATGAGCTGGGATCAGCGATATCTCGTCCTCGATGACTTACCAAAAAGAACATCAACAGGTGCCAATTCTCAGCGTGATAATCAAACGCAATCATCATTGTTCCTTGGATGATATTACAGATTTGCCAAGTGACCACCAAAACCTGATATCAGCGATTACAATGGTCACCAACGCACATTACCCAGATGTCCCCCTAAGACCACTCCTCCCATCAGCCATCCCCAATAGCGCTCCCCGCCTACACCTCCTCTAGCTAGCTTCCATGCCCATGAAGCCATTGCACCGGATACAGGATACACGGCCGCCAGTTCAGCAAGAGTCACTGTAAGGCACAAGTTGAATAGACCAGACAATGGCCAAGCAACGAGCTAAAGTCAGTGGTGTCACGTCCGGTGGACTCACTATCATTAAAGGACCACCGTAGTTGTAAGCGCCTGATACACCATAGATTACACCCTGGTATCAGCTAAATCCAATGATCAGAACTTACCTGTAGTAAGCCGATATTGACTGTACTGATACTGAGACTGGACCAAAAGGTATAATCTCGTCCAAGAACAGGGTCATAACCTAATTGCCTCAACCTCATCGCATCCACATCTTCTTGTTTATTTGACGATCTAGATGGGTTCACTTCAGAATGCTCGCTTGCGTGATGTTTAAGTCCAGGTGTACTAGGGTAGGAAGACGATTTGGAGATATCTGATTCGAAGCGTAATGGAGGAGCGGGGACAGGTCTACTTGAGTATGGGATATAATCATCTGAAGGCGATGTAGAGATGAGATGAGCGGAGGTGTGGGATGAATAATTCGATGGATGAATCGAAGGATTAGAATCGTAGGGTAATGAAGGATGTAAAGAGACATCATGATCGCTTTGTGATAAGACCTCTTCTGATCTTGTAGTCGTATCGAAGATATGCGTATCGGTATAGGTATTGAACGGAGTAGGGGCATTGGAGAGTAATATTGAAGTGGACTTTGTTGATACGAACGAATCGTCCGGATCAAAAGAAGGTCTACGTTCTCTCATACTGTGATGTTGAACCATTTAGCCGAGCTTAATAGTCATGTTGATTCCAGATGGATGTTGGATATTGACAAGGAGACCGTTGGCGAGAAGATAGCTTTATCAGATACGCCTCCGGTAGAATGTTGACTTGGTTGTAAAGGTCCTCTAATCTTGATGATAGTGATGGATTGACATGTACATAAGATGTTAAGTACAATAAACAGTGAGATGGATGATAAAGGGAGATTAGATGACTGCGAGGATATACCAAGACCAAGAGGAGGATAAAGTTACCGCTCAGTCCGGAGGGAGGGCGGCAATGTTTACTATTTACCTATCTATCCATATCCACCAGAGTGATTCCCAATCATACATTAATCACCAAATCACATAAGCTGAACACTCGGCATGACATACCCTTCCATCATCTCACAGCCAGGTACATGGTCTGACAAATTGCAACAACTCTTTCACTAAACTTGTAGGTTCGGCACAACGAAATCTTAAACCAGTGACAGAAGCCCTGGAACCTATTCTCACCGAGACAATCGTTGCGAGCTCCGCGCCAAGTAGTCATCAATCTAGGGTGGGGATACTGGAACTTGCGAGTTATCCATATACACATATCAATTCATTCGCAAGGCAATGGCCGGACGTAGAATGGTGGGGTTCATGTAGAGATGACGGAGAGATCAAGTGAGGGAGGTTGTGTTAGTATTTTATAACAGCTAACCTGCCAGAGATGTCGAGGTTGATCTCATGAACGAGGAGGGTGGTCGATTGAGTAACCTGAAGTCTCCGCAGAAACTCGATATAGCTGTGGAAGAGCATTGGGGTACGCTAGCAGCGACTCTCAGCAGTACTTCATCGACCCCTTTTGAGGGTGTCATCATGCGTGAGTCGCGTCTATTCCGTATCGACAAGATAAAGATTGAGAACGACAACGATTCATCCTCATCTCTTCTCATGATACCCTGTCGAGGCCAGATTTCATACTAACTCTCAAGTCAATCTTGTCCACTGTACTCCCGAAGGTCTACCGGAACATGTTTTTCGTCAACTCTCGCCGCTGAGCGATCAAGGTAGACAGTTGCTCAACCCAATAAAAGGATGGATAGCGGCGTACGGCGCTTACAGGAATGATGACGGGTCGTACAAGTCAGTTGGCGATGAGGAGGTAAATTGAACAGTGTATATGGAGTCCAGCAAACACTCGCTGATTTTATAGTTTGACAAGACGTATATACGTGCCAAAGATCCATCGCTGGGCCTAAGAACGATCGCGTCTATCACTGAGATGGCAAAGCGTTGGGGGTTTGTGGAAGAGAGTCGGAAGGAAGTAGCCAAGGGGAACATGTTTGTGATATGGCGTGTGGGTGATGGGGCGATTGGATTGTAATGATCATATCCTGGTTCTATATGATCCTATCTGTCCCACTACTACGCTCATGCATGATCATGACCGCCGTGTATGCGATGAATCCATCTATCCTGTATGATCCTGTTGCCACTTGAAATCAAGCACGTTTCTTGATGTATCACCCATTGCGTAACTCGCTGATCATTTGTTTCCGTTGGCATTCATCCACCGTACGTCTCTCTGTTTACAACTGTTCAAAGTGTTTTGTATACTCGTATAGCTCAAACCGACCATTCGGAGCGTACAGTCTCAAATAAAGGACAGTGAAATAATTCGATCATTGACTTTCAGCTATCTCACCACTTGCCAGACTACCACCTCCGGTACACCTCATCTCAAATCCCTCCCCACCTTATGAGCCTTGAAGATGTGTCGGCACAGTCCGGCTCGGCTGGAACTACTCGAAGACCATCGCATTCACAGCCAGGACGCTCTGAAATCAACGAGAATGAAGCCGGACCTTCCCGAAGGCGTTCTTCATCTGCCTTGCCAGCTCGACCGGAATCACCTGAAACAGCCATGAATTCTCCATCTCCCTCTCGACCTGAATCACCCCATTTCGACCTCGTCACATATCCTACGACTGAATTACTCAAACTTCTTGCTAGTTTATTACAGCAAATAGCCAGTACGAATGATCAATTACGGCCTGAGATGGATGATATAGAAGATCAACATAATCCTTCACAGCATCATGAAGAGTCCTCCTCTAGCGATTCAAGATCAAACTCTAGATCATCATCTCATCCACCCCATCCATCACCTACGACTACTTTATTTGATACACCTCGACGTTCTTTCGTAGATAATGAATTACCATTATTTTCAGCTTCGAGAACTTCATTATCACACCCTTCATCACTCTTATCCTTTCATGCTAGACATGTACCGTCTATATCGATAGAAGCGTATTTATTACGGATATTAAAGTATTGTCCGACTACCAATGAAGTTTTCTTAGGGCTGTTGGTCTACTTTGATAGGATGTCAAGGTTGGGTACGCCAAGTGGAGTTGGAGGAGAATTGGCAGGTGCAAAGAGGGGTATTGGAAGAGGATTCGCTATTGATAGCTATAATGTGCATAGACTGGTGATAGCAGGAGTTACAGTCGCCAGCAAATTCTTCTCAGGTGATTAGTTTGATTTCCTCTTGTTAATTTATACTAAGCTGACTATCCCAGATGTTTTTTATACCAACTCGAGATATGCCAAAGTTGGCGGATTACCCTCGCATGAATTGAACCAATTGGAACTGCAATTCCTCCTGCTCAACGATTTCAGAATGGTTATACCACCAGATGAGATGCAGCGATATGGAGATAGGTTGTTAAGCTATTGGGAAGGGAAAGAGGCGGAAAATCAGGAAATATCTGGAGAAGCAGTAATCAACGGCGAAGGACAGGAAGCACACACCCAGCCAACCGCGGCGACAACGATAACAAAAGAAGAGAAACCTCAACAAAGCGAATCAATGGAGGTAGATCCTAAACCTACAGTCATACCTACTCAATCCGGTCCACCTCAAACCCTTCCCAAAGCATCTACCTCAAATTCGCAGATACAGACACAGACACAACCAACACAACCACCTGTACCCCGGGGACGAGATCGAGAAAGACCAATACAACCTGGAGTTACATTTGCAGAACCACCTCGACCTAGATCTAAGGCAAGTGGGATGAATTGGACAGGAGCAAATGATATGAATGGAGTGAGTGGCGTCGTAGGAAGGATGGCAAGTCCAATGAGGGATTGAGGAGAGTGGAGGTTAGAGGGCACTTAGATTATTTCCCATTGATCATCACTTTGCATATTTCCGTTTCACCTTTCAGTCTCAGAATCTTGTGTTTTTTTCCTGTGGATTTAGGGATATAATGATTAATGGACGATCTTGTTATTACACGGAAGTTCATGCATCGATGCATTGATCTAGTGTGAAAGGGTGCGGATTAACTGTTGTTAGAGGGAACTTATGGACTCACTCAAACTTTGGCGAACTTTGCTGAACATCTAAGTCGGATGGTTCGAGCCTTTCACCGATTTGAGTTTTGACAAGGTGCGTGCTCTGCGATGACCTAGTCAAGTAAATGCATGTAGTGGTGTGGTGCTTCTATTGATAATGCTGTGTTTTATGCCTTTTAATGATTGTCTTTCCGCTTGTTATCCCTCTATACTCAACCGATACTCTCTTCCACTTCGCACTCTATACCGAAACACACTTGAATGTCTTCCACACTTTCCAGCAAGTCACTCTGACCCCTAGACCCACTGCCATAATCATACTTAAATCAATGATTAATAGGGTAACTCCCGCCATCATGAATCTCGGTGCAAACACCTTCCAAACCATCAAATGACGTCGTAGATGAGCAGCGAATATCGCTGAAGTCAATGTTGTAGTAGTGTGATAAATGATGAAACCGATAGCTACTTGTAAACTATGAGCGAGAACTGGGATGGTCGATTGTGGTCGAGGAGAGATATTCCAGAGAGCGAGCAATGGGATTGATATAGCCGAAATTACAAATGGTCCCCATGTATTGAGAATGACGAGTATCGGGGAGAATGGATAAGTCACAGTGGTGAATCCCACAAAAGCGGCTTTCCATTGAATCGTAGTGAGAACTGCTTGATGGCCTGTTGCAAAGAATCCTAGATACCCAATGAGCGCCAACGGAACGATATCGCTGAAAGTAGGTCGAACGATTGTCGTTGTATTGGCACCGTCAAACGCTCCTGGATTAGCACCTGAGGAGAATTGCCTTTGCATTATAATTGCGTCTCGACGAGTATCCACCACTTCGATATGTGCTAGGATTATACACAACATACCCGCAATGGCGATTTGTGCCATAGGCTGGGATACGAGGTGTATACTCGCGAGTGAGATGAGAAGGAAGAGGAGGTATGTTGATCCGAATGCGTTTGCGAATCCGAAAACGGTAACAGCGGTTTTGTCTCCATCTCCCGTTTGATCGTCCCGATTGATCTCAATACAGAGAGTACTGGTGAACCATTGCCAAGGGAGGATGACCAATGTCGAGAAGAATGAGAAGCGCGCTAGAATGACTCGTGCAGTGGAGATCCACGGGACGGCAGCAGGTTGAATCCCATCCCATGATTCAGCCCATTCAAGTATCCAAAAAACTGCGTTGATGAGTAGGGTAATTCGCCATGTTACACCTAAGAAGGATCTCGCAGGACCAGCCAACGATTTGGACATGTCCAGTGTCATTGCGACAACTCTAGGAAGATGTAATCCAATCACGACGATACCGACAAGAGCGAAAGACGGTGCAGTCGCAGTTGATCCACTAAAGAATGTCACTGTACAGTATGGTTGTTGTTCCTCCCGACAGACTGTGATTGACCCGATTAATCTAGTCACGAGAATGATGATCACTGATCCAGCAATGATCCTCCATCGCATAGTCGATGTTGGGGCGGTGAACGATTTGACGAGGTAGATGATCGGGACCGTATTCAAAAGGTATATCATCATTCGGTCTTCCCACATGATGAAACTGTTAGAAGCGAAAGAAATGGCATGAATTGACAGTATCAGTGGCCCGATTGATCGTTGTAAATCCCATTGATCCAGCGAAGGTTTTGATATTTGAACCAACATTGGTAATGTCAAAATCACCTCTGAGACGAGGACGACAACTACCGCTGCAGATTGAATGGCTGGTACGACCTTTCGTGTGATTGTACCTACAGCAATGGCCGCGGCGACACCTAGTCCAATAGATGGAGACAATGCCGTATCGAGAGCATATCGTACGTAGATATCCCAATTAGGTCCGTTGTTCCTGACTCCGATATACAGCGCGATCAAAGTCAGAACACTAAGACCAAGTATGGTAGTACCCAGGCTGATCAGAGGGATCGAAAATTGCGCCCACAATGATCGGAGTCGCTCGAGTGAGGTTAAAGCGAACTCCCGATGTCGAATGATTGAATGATGTTGAGCTTGCAGCGATTTGATGCCGTCCATTCCTTCACTTGATCCTGTCTTCAACCACTTGGCAATGGTCTCGGTGGTTGTTGGCTTTGCCGCGGCTGGCTCCATCTCTAGCAGGTCCGCCGCTGCTTTCGCTTTAGTCCATGTTTCCTGTAATGCCATTTCCACATCCTTGTCACCATACTCTTTGATATACCTCATGATCTGCTCGGCATTGACCCTTGTCGCGATTTCCAAGGTATTCAAATCACCAAAACATTCCGGAATAATGCTCCCTAGATTATTGAATGGGATTGGTACGCCAAGCATGAAAGAGAGTGTAGGGACGAGATCAATCTGGTTGATATGCCGAAGTGGAGTTGATGATCCCGGGAAAGTGTAATTTGGCCTTGAAGCAACTAAAGCTTGATCTATGTTTCCTCGAGATATCTCCGGGCCTTTGGAGTATAGCCAAAGCGCAGCAGCGGTCTCTAAATTTGAATCTCCTCCGTGATTCCCTTTAGAGTCCATCCCGTGATCTCCAAGTACTACCAACAGAGTATCTTGGTCTAATTTCTCCACGACATTTCTCAAAACCTCATCCATCTGGGTCAATTTCGCTTGCATCGTATCTCGATAAGGTCCAACTCGATGTCCGACATGATCGACTCCAAGGAAATGACCTATCATTACATCCCATTTCGACGAGTTATCCGGGGATAGATAAGGGAAGAGGTGTTCGATGACTCCATTATCGACTGTATGGAGATCCTCGACATTAAACGAATCGTATGGGTGAGCATGTTCGAATGAGTTGGGGAATAGACTACCCCATGTTTCATCTCCCATATACACCACTTTCTTTCCTGCATTGACGAGTTGAGATATTATACTATCCTCTTCGATAGCTGTAGACGCGAAATTCGATCCAGCATCTATGAATGTAGGTAAACTTCCGGTAGTTATCCCTTTTAATCTCTGCATGGTAGTGGTGGGTGGATCGGAATACGTATTGAAGATGAGTGATCGCGACGGGTCTTCGAGTGTGAGCTCAGAGGGTAGAGTCAGTACTCCATGGTGATTTGGGGAGGATCGAGAAGGGTGATAAGGTGAGATGAAATCCGTCCGTAGAGCATCAATTATGATAATCACCGCTTTGGAATGTGTCGCTGGGATTGGGACCAGATTATCGAGCCCATACGCAGGACAGACTGTCGGGATAGTCAATCGCGATAGAAGGAAACCCCGAGTAAAGACATATAACCCAGTAAGATGGACAAAGAAGATGTAAACGAGGAGGAGTAAAGCGAGATTCGCTCTTGAAAGGTTCTGCAGGAATGAGGTCGTGCGTGGTATTGATGGCGCTGTTGACTTCTTCTCCACTTTTTCTTCTGTTCTAACTTTTCGAGCCTTTCCGCTCTTTCCAGCGTTGAAAGCATTGAGTATCCGGTTCTTCTGAGCTTGACTCATTGCTGCGTGGTTAGATTTAGACTTGATGTAGAAAGCTCACTGTGAATATGCTTTCTCTCGCTGTAGCGCTGTTTCGAAAGGGTAGTGTTGTGTGGGCCCTATGTGACCTATATAACCATCGTATTGCGCTATATACTTTATGCCGAGGGTGTATAGAAACAGTCAAGAACACTTTGTTGGACGTGTTTGAATCAGCTGAAATTCGGATCCAGTCGTGCCTGAAATGAATGATCGGTCCGGGTCAATTCACCTATCCTTCTTTCATCTTCTTGTTCTTCCTCATCTTCGATACCTCGGCGCGTCATGTCGAACAGAGCTACTGTACCAGCTCCTAGAGCTGCTGCTGCCAATCAGGCGGAAGCTACTCCAGCATGGTACAAGACTGCTCGAAGCGTAGTACAAAGTCTAGCAATGTTCGTGGCCATGCAAATGGGTGAGTGCCGACTTGGGTAACATCGCTAATCAATCAGTGATGCGATACGGAATGTCATATGTGGGTTGAATACTAGCCGTTCGACTCAACTGACCGTGTAGATGGGTATGAATACGGCAAAGACTCCTACTCCAGTTACTTCAGTACCGGGAAGTACTCCTGGTTCCACACCACTACCAGGAAGTCCGCCAGTCGATCCCGCCAGATCTAAGCCCATGAATGCCGAACCCATGTGGACGCCTGGAACCAAAATGTCAATGCTCGTATACACCTCTACATCACCTTCCGCTAGTGATCTCATGCTGGATAAACCATTGATTTACTGGGATGATCTGGTGTATGGAGATTTCAAGGATTTCAGGGAGACTAATCTCATGTTGGATGTTCCGGAGAGTGTGAGGAGTCATAATGGATCTTGGTGGATGGATATCTTGTTGGTCAAAGATGGAGGATCTGATTTAAATGTTAAAGGTCCAGGAGAAGTCGCCATGTACAGAAAACGTACGTTACTTGTATTGTGGGTTGAGCTGACAAGTAGAGCTTACTCGATGGTTACCTAAGAGAAAGGTTAGGAAGGAGAAGAAACTGATTCGTGACAAAGATGAGCCAGAGGAGATTGAAGAACCTGAACTTGTCGAGACTGGACCTGCACCTATAGTCGCTCATTGGTCTACAAATCTTACTCTGACTATCGTCGCTGGCGGCGGTTCAGTTGACCTCAACAATCTCGCTCCGACCGTCGCTAATAACTATGCTCTCGCACCCACTCAACCTGGTGAACCAAGGAAATACTACCCACCTGTATTCCCCAATGATTTCTGGTTACTCCGAGAAAACCTACGACCAATCAACGAAACCGATTACAAACTCCCTTTACACGTCGACTATCACGCTATCAGCGGTATGAAGTTCCACATCTTCGCTACAATGACACAGTCTTTCGAGCAAGCTGCAAACTCTCAAGGAACAGGAGCGGAAATGGATGAAGTGAAAAGGACATTAATCGAGACTAATCCTTGGTTACTAGCCACCACCGCTTTAGTTACTGTACTTCACATGCTATTTGAGTTCTTGGCATTCTCAAGTGATATTGGACATTGGAGAAAGAAGGACAAGGATTTGACGGGTGTTTCATTGAATACCATTTTGACGAATTGTTTCGTTCAATTGGTCATTCTACTTTACCTCCAGGATAGTTCAGAAGAGACCAGTTTCATGATTCTTTTCGGTCAAATCGCGTAAGCTGGTCACTCACATTGAAGATTAATGCTAACTCGGGGTTCCAGCGGACTTGCAATTGAGGCGTGGAAGATCACCAAGGGTATGTCATCTCTTTCAGATGATGCTTGTTCTTCCTGACTGTATCAGTCGTTGATATCCGAGTCAAACCTGATAGCACGAAACTCATCGGATACAACATCTCCTTTGATGGTGAGTGAAAATACTGATATGTTATTAGTGACAGTGTTGACTGTGCACAGACAAAAAAGTGCTCAGCGAGGACGAGAAGAAGACGCAGGAATATGATCGTCTGGCTTTCAAAATCGTTTCATACTTCGCTATCCCAGCCTTGGCCGCATATTCTGTATACTCCCGTGAGTCATTTCTATCCTCTAGGTATATGCTGATCAAGTGATCAGTGCTCTACAAGTGAGCTCACAGTCATGTGACGGCGCAAAATACTGATAAATAGGACTCACCGAGGATGGTACTCGTTCGTTGTCACCACGCTCGCGCAAGCAATCTACATGTTCGGATTCGTCCAGCTTGTTCCTCAGTTGATCATCAATTACAAGCTGAAGAGCGTTGCGCACATGCCGTGAGCCGAGTCAAGTCGGCAGTGATACAGCAGCTGATCATGGACAGGATGAAAGCGATGATGTACAAGACTCGTTAGCTGTCTGGCATCTGCTTCTGTGACTACAAGCTGACAACTTTTAGTATCCACTGTGGTTGATGATTTCTTGTGAGTAAATTTGACAAATGCGTAAACTATTGCTGACTCGTTATAGCGGTATGTCACAAACGCTTCTTCACTAACGCAAACTGACGAAACCTAGCTTTCTGCGTTAGAATGCCTTGGTTACATCGGTAAGATAACCTCAAATGACATGACAATATACACGCTGACCACCAGACTCGCTTGTTTCCGAGATGATGTCGTCTTTGTCATCCTGCTTTACCAGCGATATATCTATCGAGTCGACTATTCTCGTGTTAACGAGTATGGTCAGGTGATTGAGGGCAAAGTAGAGCCCGTAGGAGAGAAAGGCGCGATCGAAGAGTCCAAGAAGGACAAGTAGGGTATGCGGTTGGAAAAGGCGAAGCCTGCTCAGGCCATGGAAGGAACGGAAGGGTTGACCAATTTCAATAAGTGATTGTCTGACAGTACTCATCATAGTTCTGGATTTTGGCGAGCGGAAGAGGTCAATGATGTGCTGGGCAAGACTCTCATGAATGCATCATGATTTCTCTTGATCCCTCTTAAGCTTATAATCGTCTATCCAAGCTTTCTCCTGTTTACCCTTGACTAACACTACAAAGCTCATTAATCCGTCCCGCAGAATGACACCATCCTTTTTCCCGTCTTCATCGACTTTGACAGCTTTAGCCAGGACTTCCCTCAATGTTAATCCCTGACCAATCTTTAACAACCTTTTCTGAGCCGTTTCGACATAAGCCACTATATTACCATTCCAATATTCACGTTTCTCATCCCATCCTGCCCATCCTGGTGGACCGCCATTGGGATCGCTGGGGAACATGACGGTCATTTGGTCTTGCAATGAGGTATTTTCGTGGAAATGCGTTATCAAGTCAGATTGGGAGTATTGGGGGTATAAGAGGAATACGGGGAAGATGATGGGAGTGTGGATTTCCGGTGGCGTCCATGGAGATGAAGGATCGATAGGGTAGAGAGGTTGTGATGGTGGGAGGCACTCTGGGTCGAAATGAAGTGGATGGGGATTATCAGGTGGACTTGGAGTATCAACAATGACTACCCCTCGTGACTATCTGATTAGCGGAAATGCCTTTCAATTCGGCAGATTTTTCAGAATCCTCACCTCGACAGCCTTTTTCAATGCGAATTTACTCAACTTTTCCCTTCTTATCCTCTCACTTCGCTCCACTTCTCTCCTCTGTCCTTTCTCCACAATCTCCCCTAACGTCTTCCATTCGACTTTCCCTTCTTCCCCTGGAATCTCCTTGGCTCTCATCACTACATCCATAGCCTCTTTCCACCTTTCTAATCCGACTAAACTCTGTCCAGCTCGATACATTGCTTTTCCAGGTGGAAGTCGTTTTTCTTGTATACAAAGAGCGATGATTGTTCCTGTGTCTCGTAGTGTTTGACCATAGTTCTTGAGAGCTAGATGACATGCTGCTCGATTATTAAGTAAAGATATTCGAAGATCAGAAGTCGTTGGACCTGCTTTGATACCAGAGGAATAAGCGTCTATGGCATCTCGATAGGATTTTTGGACGTAGAGCTCATTTCCGTGATTCTTGAAGTTGGTCGCGACGTCTAAGAGGTCAGGAATCGGCCTGACTTGATATCCAGTTGAACTTACCATCACCATCACCTTCGAACACTAATCCCTTGAGTGCTTCCAAGACCGGATCCTCACTATCCACCGGAGTCTCCTTCATAAAAAGCGGAGTCTCGCTCAACATCTTCTCAAAGTCATTATATGAGAACTCCTTTTTCGGACCTTTTGAAGGTCCTGCTACCATCGAATCAATGACTTGATCAAATTTGTCCTTTGTTTCTACCATTGTGCTGATTGTCTCGTCTGTTGATGATGGTCTGAGATACGAGGAGATGTAGACATAGAAATATTTTGACAAATGATGAATTGGGGCTCCACACTAATGCCGTCATTGAGATTATACCAGTACATTCATCTTTGTCTGACATATTTTAACATATATCCATCTTACTCACCAACTGCTCATGCTCAAATCAAGTCTGTAACGCGGTTTATGTCCTATTATCGACATATCAGCCGAATACCGGCGAGATCTATCTCTCAGAACGTCATGTCAGGTCGAGATTTAGGAAAAGGGTATAGCGACATGAAAGGAAAAGGCAAACAACGTGAAAGACAACCATCAATATCAACCGAGATGGCACATTCCAGTGTATCTTTTGCCATTGAAGAGGCGCTTTCAACTCCTCTCTCACCGCCGCGATCATCATTCAGCTTGGACACTTTATTTGATCCGGATCATGAATCACCAATATCTAAACCACCACTTGCTCATCGCCCTCCATCATTTGGACCTGCTGCTCCTCGACTACTTTCCAACCTCGCCAGATCGACTTTACCTACTGCGGGATTATCTGCCACCTCTGCTGAAGGACAATCACCGAGGAAAAGAGTCGTGTCAAGTACTTCAATCACTGGTAATATTCATGGGATCAAGCAAAATGGGGAAAGTTCACATACACCTTGGAGTACTGCGATACCTATAACATATGATGAACCGTTTCCAGACTTGGATCCAAGTACAGGACTACCCCCTGATTCAGAAAGATCAACTTCAACAGATTCACTAGCTCCTTCATTACATTTGCAGAGAACCATCACGGGATTACTCTCGGTTCCAGATAGGCGAAAAAGTCTAGAAAAGCAAGATCCTCAAGGATCATCCATGTTCCCGGATCTCAACTCGTTACGAGCAAGTTTACCTGCGATGAAAGTTCCCTCGATCGGAATACCCGGAATGCCTGGAATATCGTCAATACCCAAGATACCAAGTTTCGGAGGGATACCAGGACTGGGCAGACCGTCAGAACTAGAAGGTCAAGGTGCAAGGAGAAGTATGAGTACTACCCCGACGAATGAGAATTGGGGAGGGTGGACTTCGAATTGGTGGTCAGGGAATAAATCAAAGGTGGACAAGACCCTTTCAGAGGAGGATCAAGCGGATACAGTCGAAGAAGAAAGGGAGAAACACAGGCAGAAGTGTAAGTCCGACTTGTCGATTTGTCTCTTCTCATCAGACATTGTCTTTAGAACACCAATGCTGATAATGAGTAGATAGAACCCCGAAGAATCCAGTGGTCTTTTGTCATGGTCTATTAGGATTTGACTACCTTGGACCGACAAGTGTGCCTACGTGAATACTTTCTTCAGACAGGTCGAAACCCGAATTGACATTCTTTAGCCTGCAGATATCCCATTGGAGGGGAATCCGGGAAGTTTTGGAATCCAATGGATGTGAAGTTATGATAGCCAGAGTTCCAGCGACAGCGTCAATTGCAGATAGAGCAGCAACCCTGGAACAACTGATCGGGGAGAAGTATCCAGGGAGGGAGGTCAACTTGGTCGGACACAGTATGGTGAGTAGAGGATTCCCTTCTCTCTGAAGCATAATCTGATCTTTCTCAGGGCGGACTGGATTGTCGATATCTGATATCCGAGATCAAGCCAAAGTCATTCAAACCTATCAGCTTGACGACGGTATCCACTCCACATCGAGGTTCACCATTTGCCGATTATCTGATTGACAACGTCATTGGCCGTGAGTACCTGATGCTGATCGAGATACTCCGCTGACCCACGCGCAGGTGAGAGACTGCCATCTTTACTAGGTATCCTGGAATCGTTAAAACTCCCTCATTCAGGTGACGGTTCCGCCTTCAACGCCTTGAGTACAAAGTCTATGCGAATATTCAACTCGGAGGTGATCGATCGACAGGATGTGAAGTACTATTCTTGGGGCGCATCTTGTGATCCTGGTTTACTCGATACATTCCGCTGGCCACACGATGTGATATTAGCAAAAGAAGGTCCAAATGACGGACTCGTTAGTGTGAGCAGTGCAAAATGGGGTGAATACAGGGGTACACTCTTAGATGTCAACCATTTGGATCTGTGAGTGTTCCTGTGGGTGGTGATAACCAAAAGGCCGTGAGGCTGAACATGTCCGCAGTGTAGGTTGGGTGAATCAAGTCAAGAATGTCCTATCTAGCTGGATGGGCAATCCAATAGCATTCAAGCCAGCTACATTCTACCTCGAAGTGGTTAGTGGGACACGTCTGATAGAACGTTAAACGCGGACTGATCCCTTTAGGCGGACTATTTGGCCGAACAAGGATTCTAATTCTCGGGTCCAAGCTCCGAACGGACAGGACAGGTGACGAAGTGTACAGTGAGGCAAAGGGAGAAAATCATCCGAAACCGGCCTTTGCTCAAGCATGGTCGTTATGCCTGTATTATTGTCTACGAGTAAATGCATAACTCGTTATAAATCATCGTCATGTCGCTCTTTTGTTTACGTTTTGACAGAATGACAAATACCCCATCCGGCGGTCTCTTCCTCCATTTCACCCAAAAAACACCTGGCGTTTGTTTTTGCGGTTCAACTTGTAAGCATGTCTAAACGGACCAAGTCTAGAACAATAAGATTCGATAGCCAGGCTCAAATGCTTAGAGGCTTTCACCCACGAAGATCTTTTGGCTCAAGCCATTTCCGTACAATAATTCTGGCCATTGCCATTGTGGTCATTCTGTAGACGCTTGTCCAATTATGTGGCTTTTGCTCCCTTGCCCTTCCTTGGACCTTTGGACCTTGGCTTGAGGGGGTATGGCTAGATCGGAGGGGTATGATCGCGCTTATTGCAAACTCTTCCATGTCGTTGTTGATAACATACGTAGGGGTCCAACCAGGTTACGAGACAATGTTCAATTTCTTTCGTTATTAGTTTATTATACTTTTCAGTAGATCGTGTATCGTCACTACCTGCTCAAAATCCAATTAGTGAGGATTCCCTGGAGCCATTCTACGACGTGCGATAGAGAATCAAACAAAGAAAGTGTGTACGAACTCGTTCGAGTTGTTCACTTGTGACTTGTGACTTTGTGACTTGTTACGATTCCGATCTAGTCTACCGAGGGTGTCTGCCATTTTCGAACGTATCATCAGAGGCCCAGACGACGTGACTTGGGTGAAACATACGTGATTCCCTACGACTTACTTGTTCAACTGGACCTTTCAATCACCCGTTCATATCCATATCAACTACAATCATATTCGCCTCTCACCACTGGAACACCTGGAATACCCATTCAGAGTTCGGAACGGTCAAATATAATAGAAACGATTGATTCCATGAATCGACCATAAAGATTATATCATGACAGGATGGGCATATATAACAGCTGTGGGATCAGTCGCCATTGTCTGTTTGACTTTGGTCGGCGCGGTTTATCTAGCAATATCTTTGGCAATACAGGGTAGAGGAAAACTTCGAGTCAGACTTTTAATGGGTATGGTCCTGAGTGATATCTGTTTAGGGTGAGTGGATGGATGGGGGTTTATCTTTCATGTTCATGTAAACTAAAGAATCACAGTATTATCGGTTTGATACCTGAATCTATCTTTTTATCGAATGGAAAGGGATTGATAACGGGTACAACAGGATGTGTGAGTTACTTGCTAACGATAACTTTGGAAGGTCAATTACTGAAGATGTCAGAATGTTCAAGCGTTCCTTTTAACTGGTGTTTTGTTCACACAACATCTATGGACATTGGTCATTGCGATATCGACGTTCCTCCTCTTGGTGAGTTGCCTGTTGGATCCGCTCGTTCAAGTCAATTCACTTCGCTAATGGTCAGAAACACCCATTATCCAAACCAACTTATTTCCTAGAGAAATACTCCTGGGTCGTCTCACCGATCATCTGGGCTGTATCCTTTACACACTCTGGTAGTAAGTGGGTTTCTTCCTCAACCTCGAAAGAAGAGCTGACAGTCGCAGTATGGTGGCATTACGTCGGATGGGCGAATACCGGTACTTTGTGCTATTACGGTTCAAGTCCAATCGAAGGTTTGGTCGATGGTCGAGATCTAGTTCAATTCATCCCAAGAGCATTCGTCTTCATCACCATTGTCATTCTTTACTCTAGGTTATTCTCATTTCTACGAAGACCCGATACGATTCAATTATCCTCTCAATTCGTTTCTGGAGGTAATGTCACCGATCACACTGGAAACAGATTCGGAACAATGATCAAGAGGATAGGAGGTGCTGGAAGTACGACTGATTCTAGTGGAAAACGGATTTCTGGGCCAACAAGTGCTTTGGAAGGAATGAAAAGTCGTAAAGGTTCAGAAGCACCGAATCTACCTAATCCCGATGCGCCATGGGAACAACTTGAATTTGTCAAGATTGGACATCATCAGCAATTATGGGAAACTCAATCACCTATACATCCACCTACATCGAAATTCGATTCAGAACAGGGGGGACCATCTATCCTTCTCAACTATCATACCGAACCGCCTTCACCTAAAAAATCACACAATGATTTACTAGGGGAGACGATATTAACACCTGGATCGGATCATCCGAAATTATCTAGAAGTTCTTCGGATTCAGATGAACTGAGATTACCAAATTATACTACACAAAGACCTAGTGAGGCATCTACCTTGGTCGCTAGTCGGAATGGATCGTCATTCTCTGATAGAGGCCAAGAATTCATTCATCCATCATCCGTCACCCCCCCTATTCACATCTTATCACCGGTATTATCCAGTGGCGAATCAGATATCGATTCTAAATCTTTAGAGCTTGGTCTTCAACCTGATGATGGACAGGAAAGACCCAAGACTATTAGACTCGACTCAAGTAGGAGACCATCACACCAAAGTTTGACGGATTTCTTTATGGAAAACCAAATTGAAAGAGGAGAAGAGCAGGAAGATAATGGTAAAGTTCATATGAGTGCTGCGGCGTATTTCAATCGACAAGCTAGTTTACTCATGCTCTACTTCCCCTTGGCCGTGAGTACCGTGCGAATCGCTCGAATAAAAGTACTAACAATCTCAGTATATGGTCGTTTTCAGTATATCATTAGTCAGATTAGTATATAACATGGTGAAAAAGACACCGAGTCCTATATTGTCTTTGATGAGTTTGTGGATGATCCTCTCTGTGGGACTGATCGATGCCGCAGTCTATGTAAGTCATTCATGTCTTTATGGACGGAAGCTCTACTAATATCAAACCCAGGGTATAGCAGAATTCATGGTCCGACGCAGAGTCAGAAGAAAGATGCCGCATAGAATGTAATGAAAGAATGTCAAGGACACCATCATCTTCTAAGTGGGTTTATATGCATGGTTATACGGTGCATTTTTGATATTGGAGTGTTATTGATCTCTACTCACTTCTCAGGAATAGGTTGACATGTTGGGACCATAGCGATAGAACGAGTACGTGTATGGACGATTTTCTTTAATCAGATACTAATCGATACTGTATCAGGAAGCTGGATTTCTGGCTGGAACTCACTTATTTCTAACTGACTGACTGTTCAACAGCACCAGAATAGCCATATGACTCACCTGACAACTACTGTCGATCGCTCTATCAATCACTTGTTACCCATAACGGCCACATGGACACTGTTGATAACACACAGATCCGAATTGATCGACCAACTGATCGTTTGAAAAAAAAAGTTGGATATTTACCCAGTTATCATTCACCTTTGACCTCTCGACCGTTGAATGAGATTCAGTTCATACCACATCTCACCTACTGGATTTCCCCCCTTTGTCGATCGAAATACATCAAGCTATCGATACAAGCGGTTACCAGGGGACAGGGGAGACTATCGGTCGAGCTTGACAATCCTTTTGGTCAAGATCACGGAAATATGTTGTATATCCAATAACAATCGGATTTACCTACACGAAGCTGGCTAGAGAGGAGTACCAGCTTAGCATGAGGATATATCAGGTATGACCCCCTCATCTCGCTTTACTTCGAGCATTTGTTCGACCTCGTCCGACCTTGAAGCTTCCTTTCTGTACCTAATCATCCTTTACATGTCATGTCAGGTATTGGCACTGATATACAGTGCGCCGTCATGGGTGTAGGAGGTGTAGGGAAATCAGCTATAACAGTACGTTTCATCAATGGGAATTACCTTGAATGGTATGATCCAACCAGTATGTTTCTTCTTCCTTTCCTCACTTTACGAGTCCTCACTTTATGAATCACGACTAAGCTGATATTATTCAGTCGAAGATTCATGTCAGCTATAATCTCTATGTACAGGGATGAAAGCTGAGAAGTTTAGATAGGAAACAATTCAATGTGGATGGGTATCCTGCGCTACTGGAAATCCTCGATACAGGTGAATACTCCAACTACCCCCTCCTACTCACTTTAGCCCACTCAACTCCTAGAATCTCTCAAAAATCGAGACTAATACCATTCAGCCGGTGTAGAACAATTCATATCCCTCAATGATATCTTCATAAGGGAATCTGAGGCTTTCATCTTGGTATTCGCGTATGTGATCATCCACCTCTTCATTCTACATCACGAATATACGTCAGAGCTGAATACCCATCCAGGCTAAACCAACGAGATACATATCAAGAATTAGCCAATATATATCGATCAATCTATCAAATCAAAGATCCTCCAATTGGAGTGAAAATCCCAATTGTCATTGTCGGCAGTATGTCCCTTCCCCTTCCCCCCCCTCTCTCGCCATCTCTCTCTTTTCCCCTCTCTTTCTCTTTTCTTGTCGTCAGATCAACTCATATCGTCTAGACAAGTCTGACCTCATTGACGAGAGGAGAGTATCACAAGAAGAAGCAAAGATTCAAAGTCAGGCATGGGGATGTCAATATCTTGAAACTTCTGCTGTAAGTCATTCCTTGCTGAGCATTACCTAGACTAGACCTAGGCTAAAAAAACCATAGCGAATCGATAGAGGTGTGAATGCCGTTTTCGAGCAGGTCATCAGGGAGCTCCGCAAATCTGATGAGACGAGAAAGTCAGGAGAAGAGAGGAGAGTAACACATGGGCGAAGAAGAAGAATAAAAGGAATAGATTGACATGTGTGATTCTCTAGAATCATCCCATTGATAATGTTATAACGACAAGACACGGCATGACCATTGTGACCGCTATGATAGCACGATCGGGACCGAAAAGTATAACATGCAAGTATAATAGTATCCATGCATATAAAATAGTCCATGCTAATCATGCTATAATGCTGTTCTAAAGGTCATCACCTTGTGCTCAAGATGTAAGCTATTTCGTAATGCTATCATTCAATCTTAACTTTACTCGGTGGATCTGATCTCGTCAGCCGCTGGTCCAATAACCCGGAAAGGAAAGGGACGTACCTATAAATCTGGTTGAAACCCATTTCAAAACCTCATCAATGAGAATGACCGGCGCAGAGATATACAAAACGGCCTTCCATTCTGTCCAATTGAGCGGGGTGATTTGGAACAATGTCCTGAAGAATGGAACATATAGGATCATAAAGTGAAGAGCCATTGAAAGGGCGATAGATCCGACAAGATAGGGGTTTGTCCAGATTGGAAGGACCAGTAAAGATTCGTTTTCTGATAAACTGTTACAAGCGTTGAACATCTCGATAACGACAAGGATCGATAAGGAGATGGTAGTTGCTCGCTGGGCAGGTAAACCGTTGAACATACTACAGTCGAGATGGGAGAAGACGCTTGAACATTGATGGAAGTGGGTCTGTGGCGTCAACTTGAATCTCAGACTGGGAGCAACGACTTACAAGCTCATGGAAAGAGATCTGAGGTCCTTCAGTGTAGAACATGAACCACCAGGCGTATCCAAATACAGTCGCGCAACCAACATAAGTTCCAATCACCATGTACCTGAAGAATAACCATTTGCCGACGAGCGGCTCTCTCGCAGATCTTGGTGGAGTTTTCATAATTCGTGAATCAGGTGGGTTGAATCCAAGAGCTGTAGCGGGTAGTCCATCGGTGATCAGATTGACCCAAAGAAGTTGAACGGGAATCAAAGCCTCTGGCATACCGAGTAGAACTGTCAAGAAGATTGAAACGACCTCACCGATATTGGACGAGATCAAATATCGGATGAATTGTTTTGTGTTATTGTAGATCGCTCTTCCTTCTTCCACGGCCTTTTCAATGGTCGCAAAGTTGTCCGTAGCCAGAACCATATCCGCAGCAAGTTTAGCAACATCGGTACCGCTGCCCATGGCAATACCGATATCTGCCTTTTTGAGTGCTGGAGCGTCATTCACACCATCACCCGTCATCGCTACGACCAGACCAAGGCTTTGGAGAAGATCAACCAATTGAGACTTATGCGTAGGTTCCGTTCGACTAAAGAGGGATGCTCGCTGAACAGCTTGTATCTTTTCTTCATGTGAAAGCGCATCGAGCTCTCTACCGGTATACGATTTGCCGGTCAGATCCTCATCCTTGCCGAATACACCGATCTCTCGACAGATGGTCTCTGCGGTGTTCTTATTGTCACCAGTGATCACAATGGTCCTGATACCAGCAGACTTGCATTTGGCAATAGCGTCTCGAACTTCCGGTCGAGGGGGATCGAGCATGCCGACAAGACCGACGAATGTCATGTCCTTTTCAAATTTCACGTAATCTTCCGATCGGTCAGTCTTATAGTGCGAGACATCTCCATCATTCTCCTCGACATAGGCTAGCGCGAGCGTTCGTAAACCCTTTTTACCATATTCCAGTTGAACGTCAGCGAGTTTTGATCGGAGAGACTCGGTGAGTGGTTGAACACCAGATGGCAGGAGGACAGAGGAACATCGTTCAATGACGGATTCAGGAGCACCTTTGACAAGAAGTGAGATGTTTGACGATGATATGGTAAGTACCGACATTGACTTTCGATCTCGGGTGAACTCAAAAGTTAAGAGTCGTTGGACTCGAGAATCGTAGTGGTCATTGACAGCGGTAGCTCGTGCCTGTGGGCCAAGGTTGCTGAGCGAGGTGTTGAAGTGGTCAGAGTCGGAAGCGAGTTTCTCTACGAGGACTTTCAAAGCAGCCTCCGTGGGTTCACCGAGGTTGGCGTAAGTGTCGGTTTCCTGTACGTGTCAGCTTGTATTTTAGACCGGAAAAAGATGTGCTCACAGGGTTGTAGGCGATCTTGGCGTCGTTACAGATAGCGCAAATCTCGACAAGCTTATCGACTGGACCAGTCCTGACTTCAGACCTCTCGGCGTGTTTACCATCAAGAGTGGTGACAGCACCAGTAGGAGCAAAAGTGGTTCCACCGACTTGATATTCTGCAAAGGAAGACCCGCTTGAGACGGTCAAGAATCGAGCAACACTCATTTGATTGGTAGTGAGGGTACCTGAAGAGTCAGCACATTCCATAGAGATACACTACTATCATGCTCACCAGTCTTGTCTGAACAAATGACATTGGCGCAACCAAGAGTCTCCACACTTGGCAAATTCCTCACAATCGCACCTCTCTTAGCCATCTTCTTGGTACCGAGAGCTAGACAAGCGGTGATGACCGCGGCGAGACCTTCGGGAATGGCTGCGACTGCGAGAGCGACAGCAATCTTGAGATAATAGATGGCACCCTTCAACCAACCGTGATGACTTGGGTCGTTGAAGTGACGGATATTGACTAACCAGACAAGGATACAAATGACCGAGATGACTTTTGCTAGTTGTTCTCCGAAATCGTCCAACTTCCTCTTTAACGGAGTCTTCTCTTCTTCCTCGTCAGATTTAGAGATACTTGAGTGAATAGCTCCAATGGCAGTTCTTGAGCCGGTCAAAACGACAATCGCCTTGGCTGCACCATTGACGACGGTCGTACCGGAGAACAACATATTGGTCATATCTTGTTTCACGGCTGATTCGTCCTTTACTATAGATTCCGTTTTACCGACTGACATTGATTCACCGGTCAACATTGCTTGATCGACTCTGAATGATGAAGAGGAGAATGAGATGATCCGACAATCCGCTGGGATTCGATCACCGACGTGGACAGAGATGATATCACCTGGAACCAGAGATGAGGCTGGGATTCGGACCAATCTTGATGATCGGAAAGCGAGGGCCTCATCTGGAGAGTATTCTCGAAGGGCCTGGATAAGTCAGTGTAATGTTCGTAAGCGAATAGTACGATGCACTCACGTCGATAGCCTTCTCTGCGTTTGTCTCTTGGACGACACCGACAGTAGCGTTGGCAATGAGGATAAGAAGAATGACCAAGGGCTCGACAAAAGCTGTCAACCATGATCCACCTGGTTCAGAGGAATCCTCAAAACACGCTAGAACAAAGGAAACAACAGCAGAGGCAAGGAGGATCAAGACCAATTGATCCTTAAACTGAGCGAGGATAAGGGTGAAGATGGACGTGGGTGGTGCTTCCGGCAGCGCTAGATGGGTCAGTCAGTCTTCTATCCGTCACGAACGACCATATATCGCATGGAGGTCAGAACGCAATTGGTCGACCTACAATTCTCCCCGTACAATTCTCTATTCCTCTTTACCTGATCTTCAGAAAGACCAGTCTCGACATCCGTGCCATAGTACCCAAGCGCATCCTCAGGTGAGAATGTCCAAGCGTTTGACAACATTTTTGAGCAAACGTCAACAAAGTGAGGTGAAAGACAAAGGATAAAACCAAAAGTCGTCAAGATTCCACGTCCTCAGTTTCAAAAAAGGTGGGTGGCAAAAAACAATAACAAGTGATGGATGACCGTGGGAAAGTAAAAGGTGAAACGCGTCGGATTGTTAGAGCTTTCTTTCTGTATCCTCACTCTTGTTCATTAGAGTACACTGTGATATGATCAGGATATAGTGAATGATTCTCAACATCAACGGCCCAGGATGTCAGTCTCTTACCATTGTTCACATCTCGCTACACCTCATCCGCCTTTTCCGCCATCTTACCCTTCGTCATCATCATCTTTCTCTCCATTATCGTCCTTGTACTTCTGCGAGGAATGCGATTCCGTTAGATGCAATCAATGCGTAGCGGTCGAAGTCGCCAGTTACTTTTGTCCGAATTGTCTATTCGATGTACCCAGTGCGAATGTCCGACAAGATCGTAATCGGTGAGTCTATCAGAGTTCCGAAGCAAGAACCTTTCAATTGACGAGGCAGTTGCGCACGATCATGCTTCACTTGTCCTCAATGTCCAACGGCACTTCAGATCATACCAACAGAGACTATCGATCCGAGCTCTTCTCAACGTGTGGCTGGGCCACCGTACCTCCTGATATGTCCATTCTGCAAGTGGAGCAGTAAAGAAGTCGGCTGGGAATTCGAGAAGAATACCGGAATAGCTTGTATGATCAAGTTTCTTCTCACATCCGACTAGCTGACACTAGTAGTACAGGTACAGAAAATGCTTGCAGCGAAAGACGTGGTCCAAACGGAATTTGACGCTCTCAAAGATCATCTCGAATCTTACCTCACATTATCAACCCCTCAACCTGTGCCCCAACCTAAATCAACATTGTCCGGTCGAAATCCTACTCGAAATATCTCGCATTTGACCCAGATGGCGGCGAAAGCGCTCGGAAGAGATGTACCGGGGATGAATCGACCAAGGGTTAGGAAACCTGAAGGCGACAATAAAGAGAGATAATATGAATCATGGGATGAAATAGGCGAGTACGGGGTTAAGGAAAGTTGGAAGATGAAGGGATTGATGAGTGGTATGGAAGATGTCGAAAAGCTTCGAAGTATGCAGGAACTAAAGATTGCAGAGCTAGATAGAAGGTGGAATCATAGCTGGGACAGGGACAATCAGGCAAAGTAAGCCGGCCGGAAGGACGGGAGGAACTCAGCTTACATTTCAGGACAATATTACCGGAACGAGTACAGCTTTTGACCAAGTTGACAAAGCGATGTCCTCATGCTGGCTGTAGGCATTTGCTGATACAGCCTGATACGAAATCCAACCGATTCAAAATCAAGATGGTGGCCAGTAACTATATTCCTGCAATAGAGGTTGGTAGAAGACGACGCCGAGTACAAAGCGGTGATTTTGATCAACCAATGACTCTTGAAGAGATCGAGCGAAGAAGAAAGGATCGACGCAAGACAAGAGGTAGAGGAGAAGAGGAGGACGAGGACATGGCAAAGACGTTGACTGCTGGTCTTGTGTATACGTTTCAACTGGCTTTCCTCAACCCACTATACGATCCAATTCAGATTCGATTGACTCAACCTCATCCGCCGAAGAATGCTCCGCTAGCGAACCATCATCTCCATATACCGACTCAGCACTTCACAGTTGCGGCATTGAAGGATGCATGGGCATACGACGAGGAAGAAGACGATGACGAAGCTATGCCTTCATTTGAAGGGTCTGAGGGTATCAGTGAGGAGGGCAGCAGCCGTACGGGAACTTTGGGCAGAAGCAGTAGGAAGAGTCTACTGAATACAAGCGTTATACGCGAGAAGAAACGAGGTGAATCTGGGGTGGAGAAGAAAGGGAATATCAGTAAAGTAGCTGTGGAGGTAGAAGTCATGCCTAGTTCCAGTGGACCTGTCGAGGTGAGTCAGGTGGATCTACCGTACTACTATGACTGACTTGGCAGTTTGACCTTGAAGTGAGATACACTTATCGAGCAGAGGATGTCCAGGAGAAAGGTGAGGAAGAGATTGACAAAGCGGAAAAGGATAAGGTGAAAGAAGAGTACAAGACGTTTACATTCTGGATCAGAGTACATGTCGGACAAGTGTAGATTGATGAGTTATGCACTGTCCAGTGGTGGTTTGAGCTGGGCTCCGTGTAAGGTTTATTATCCATTGCCGACGCGCCACGGCGTGATGAAAGTAAGGGTCCCTTGTCCGTCATTTCATGTCCCTGTTTTTGGTATACATATACTTGAACTCATTGTTGAACGTTTGATATATACACTGTATAATGGACAATGGGCATGGTATAACGACTTTATAACGACTCAAAGCCTTCAAAACGATCTGTATGATTCGAGACGCGTTGAACACCTAGCATTCGTTTCTCTCGGCGAACCTCACACTTCAACCCTACTCTTCAACCCCTTTGTATTCAATACTATATCAAACTCACTGTAATGTCCGCTCCTCGCTCTTCTTTACCTAGATCGCCTGCTGGTCTTCTCACGACTCAGCTCGATGAATCAATATCAAGATCACCCAGTGGTAAGTGAAATCCTATCATCGCCTTCATCTAATCTTTACGAGATGAACGCAATTAGACCCTCTCTTTCGGTGAATGTATGCTAATCCTTTCGTTTTCAGCTTTATCAACCATATCTACATCCTCACCAATCACTCGACCAGGTTTATGGAGACAATCCACGGAAACTTCAGGTTCGAATCAATTTGATTATTATTATTGGTCTTCAGTAGCGGGAGCAGGGCCTAATTCCTCTTCATCATCTTTAGCCGGTATTTCACCTTCACCTTCTGCTATTGGGATTTCAGAGGGCATTCCATCGATAGGACCAGGGATGAATAATCAAGGGATTAGTAGATCATCAAGTCATTTAGGTGATCCGGGGAGTTTGAATTCAAATTCGAGTGAACTGATTCCTCCCTTGCCTACGAATACCTTGATAGCTGGCACTGGCGCTGGATCTTCTCGACCTGCGAGTATTCAGATACCTCCAATACACAGAGGGAATAGTTCAGGAGAATCAGATTTGGAAAGTCCAGGATGGTCAGTCGGGAGTGATTACTCGTCAAATTATGGTGAATCAGGATCGAGTGATATAGTGCGGATGGAAGGAGATTCGAGTGAGGAGAATGATGGACAAGTAAATGTCGAACCAACCAGACCATCTCCTATAATGGTTTACCCTATCGACCTCCCATCATCCACCGGACAATACCAGCATGCTGTTCGGGACAGTATGGGATCAACTTCGACATACCGTCCTACCGAAACTGAAGAAGACCATTTGGATCGTACACCCATCGCACCAGTATTTCAAGAACGTGATCAAGTACGAACCCCTTCTGCACCACTATCGTACGACCGTTCACCTCGACATGATTACCCATCTCGAGTCTCTGGGCCAATAAAACAAACTACACCTACCCTCTCAAGTCCCTCTGCTAGTAATTATACACCCGGAAGTGGTCGTCTACCGTTTACAGCTCGTTTCGATGCCAATAGATCAAATGGGACATCTCCACCAGTGACTGCCGTCAGACAAGATTTCGCTGTTAAAATTACATCACCGAAATCTGCTCCTGCTTGGAAATCAGAGTTTTCAGAGGGAGATAAAGGGCAAGAGGAGAATATAGGGGAAGCTACAGTAAGAGGGAGGAATAGGCAGACTCTTCCTGCCACAGCGGGGTCAAGTGGAACTTTGGCAGAAGCAGTAATGAGTTCAGGAGCGACTAGTCCAAAGAAAGGCTCGAGTCCGAAGAAAGGGTCGACACCGAAGAAAGTGATGATTCTGGAGACAGAGATGTTGAGTCCGAGGAAATATGATGGAGCTACAACGCCAGAAAGGAGAGGATCATATGCGAAAGAATCAAGTCCGTCTCCTGCTAGAAGTCCGGAACCTCCACCAAGGAGTACCCTACGTGGACAGTAAGTTCGAGTCGTCCAACTGAGACGTATATACTGATCATCATAGACTTACACCACGCTTGGGCGACAATAGCAATGGTGTCATGCCCCTATCAGTGTCACCACGAATACCCCAGCGAAACCTCCCTACAATCATAAACACCTCTCATACACCAGAAGGTTCTCCTGCTCGACTGAAAATAGGTGAACCGTCTCGTCCTTCGCGCTCGCCATCTAGATCGCCTCCCATCACCTCCTCGTCGACCATCAATGATCTCACAGAAATGTTAGGAGGAGCCATCGACGCTATTGGCTATTCGGATACAGTCGATACACCTCCAAGTGTTCCCGAACCGAAATTCGCCCAACCGGATGATTCTTTCATTGACGAACCGACTATTATAGCAGACGATGTGGTAGTATCCCCGACTTCCACAAGAGATCGAAATGATTCTTTCAGTAGTGATTTCCACGAAATGGAAATGCCTCCACCGCCAATACCAGTGGTCAAAAAGGTGCCTTCGTCC
>JALPCA010000376.1:0-12610 GCA_026538345.1 Cryptococcus sp. GC_Crypt_4 | reverse complement strand
GGTCAGCGCTTACTCGCAATCCAGTAGCAACGCCGCTGCCGCTTCGGCTTATAGCTCCAATGCCAACGCTTACTCTTCGTCGACATCCGCTGCCGCCGCTTCAGCCTCGGCTTACAGCTCCAGAGCCGATGCTTACTCCCAATCGGTCAGCGCCTACTCTCAATCCAGTAGCAACGCTGCTGCCGCTTCGGCTTATAGCTCCAATGCCAACGCTTACTCGCAGTCGAGCTCAGCTGCCGCCGCTTCAGCCTCGGCTTACAGCTCCAATGCCAACGCTTATTCGCAGTCATCGTCCGCTGCCGCTGCTTCAGCTTCAGCCTATAGCTCCAACGCCAACGCGTACTCGCAATCGAGCCAAGCCGCCGCTTCAGCTTCAGCTTACAGCTCAAACGCCAACGCCTACAGTCAATCCGTTCAGGCCTACTCCCAGTCATCAGCTGCCGCCGCATCTGCCTCAGCCTACAGTCAAGCTGCCTCAGCCTACTCCCAATCCGCTGCCGCGTACTCTCAGTCTGTCGATGCTTACTCCCAATCCGTTTCGGCTCAAGCCGCTGCCGCTCAATCTGCCTCGGCCTACAGTCAGTCTGCTGGTGCTTACTCTCAATCGGTAATGGCTGCCTCGGCGTCCGCTTACTCTCAATCCGCCGCAGTTGCGTACAGCGCTTCAATCGACAATGCTCGACAAGCCCAAGCTTCAGCTTCGGCTTACTCTGCTTCCGCGAGCGCCGCTGCCTACAGCGCTTCAGTTGACAACGATAGACAAGCCCAAGCTCAAGCTTCGGCTTCGGCTTACTCGGCCTCTGTTAGCGATGCTGCCTACTCTGCGTCTGCCAACGGTGCTGCCTACTCTGCTTCTGCCAGCGCTGCTGCCTACTCTGCGTCTGTTCAAGCCGCTGCTGCCACTCCAGTCGCTTCTGCCTCCAGCTCCTCGTCTGCTTCTGCCTCCGCCTCACCCTCTGCTTCCGCCTCGGTCGCTTCCACCGGATCCTCATCTGGTCTCCCCTCTGGCTGGTCCGCTGCTAGTGTCTCGTGTGTCGCTGAAGGTACCTCTGGTCGAGCTTTGGTCCGAACTTCCACTACCGCTGCCGACATGACCTACTCCAAGTGTCTCAACTATTGTCAAAACGCTGGATTCGTTCTCGCCGGTCTCGAGTACTCTACCGAATGCTACTGTGGTGACGCCCTTGTCAACGGTGCATCTCTCAACAAGCAATCTCAACAGTGCAACATGCAATGTGGTGGAGACAGTGGATCAACCTGTGGAGGTCCCGGTGCGCTCACGCTCTTCGTCGCCGACTCTGCTGTTTCGCAACTCACTCCCGACTTTACCAGCAAGCCAGTCGCCCTTGCCGATGGTTGGACCGCCGCCTCATCTCCATGTGTTGCCGAAGGTACCTCTGGTCGAGCTCTTACCGGTGCTTCCGACGCTTCCGACGACATGACTATTAACAAGTGTCTCACTTTCTGTCAAAGCAAGAACTTTGGTATGGCCGGTGTCGAGTATGGTCGAGAATGCTACTGTGGTGATTCTCTCACCAACGGTGCTTCCATGGACAAGACTTCATCCACCTGTACCATGTCTTGTGCTGGATCTCCATCGATCACCTGTGGTGGACCCAACGGTCTTCAGATCTACACCAACCCGACCATTAGCGGTACCAACTCTGCTGCCGCTGCATCTGCTTCCGCCTCTGCATCTGCCAGTGCTTCCAATGCCGCTTCCGCCAACACTGCCTACATTGCCTCCAAACTTCCCCAAGGATGGTCAGCCGCTTCAAGTGTTTGTGTCAAGGAAGTCCAAGGTCGAGCTCTTGCCGGTGCATCGACTAGCGGAGGTGATATGACTGTTCAGAAATGTGCCTCTTTCTGCGCTTCCAAGGGATTCTCCCTTGCCGGTCTCGAATACTCTGGTGAATGTTACTGCGACAACTCTTTGGTCAACGGTGCTTCCATGGACCAGACTTCGAGTCAATGCAACATGGCCTGTTCAGGTGATGCACAGATGACTTGTGGTGGACCCGATGCTATCCAGCTATACACTGGTCCAGCTCAAGCTCAAGCTACTTCCACCTCTGCTTCTTCCGCTGCCGCCGCTGCCGCCGCGACCTCCGGTCCTCAAGCTGCTACGAACCTTCCATCTGGTTGGTCCGCTGCCTCTACCAGCTGTCTTTTGGAAGTCGAGGGTAGAGCTCTTACTGGAGGTTACCAAGCTGGACCCGACATGACCATTGAGAAGTGTCTTACCTACTGTGGACAGTCTGGTTTCAAGTACGCCGGTGTCGAGTACGCTGCCGAGTGTTTCTGTGGAAACGACTTTTCGAACGGTGCTTCCCTCGACAAGTCATCCAACCAATGTAACATGGCTTGTGCAGGTGATTCAAAGATCCTATGTGGTGGACCCAACGCTATTCAGTTGTACACCAACTCGAACACCGCTGTCGCTAGCTCCGCTGCTTCCACTTCAAGTGACTCTACTCCTACTTCGACCCACTCCGCTGCTGCTTCCGACTCCGAAGCCGCCTCCACCTCTTCCAACGCAGCTACCTCCACCACCAGCTCTGCCGCTGCCGTCAAGCCAACTTTGGCCACCAACTTGCCCGAAGGTTGGACCGCCGCTTCCAACACTTGTATGCAAGAAGTCCAAAACCGAGCTTTGACTGGATACTTTGGTACATCAGACGACATGACGATTGCCAAATGTATCGGTATCTGTGACAGCAAGAAGATGCAGTACGCTGCAGTGGAATACGGAAACGAGTGTCACTGTGGAACTGTCATTTCCAACGGCGCTTCTCTCGATTCAGTCTCCACCAACTGTAACATGCCATGTGCCGGTGACCCAACTATCCTCTGTGGTGGACCCGATGCGCTTCAACTGTACAACAACTTGGCTCTCGCTCCACCCATGACTGTGGTGAACGATTTCAAGGGACAAGGATGTATTCAAGAAGTCGTCGGTCGAGCTCTTAACGGTGCCCGAATGGATGACCCCAACATGACCACCAGCATGTGTACATCGTACTGTCAACAACAGGGATTCAGCATGGCCGGTTTGGAGTACGGAACAGAGTGTTACTGTGGTAACCAATTGGCCAACAATGCTACGATGAACGCTGTCGCCGTCAGTTATTACTGCAACATGCCATGTCCAGGTAACCCAGGAGAGATGTGTGGTGGACCAGATGCTATCAACGTATACGCTCTTTCAAAGTAGATGGACTTTTTGGTATTCTAGTTAGATGATTAGTGATTAGTGACCATGTATTCAATGTCACAACCAGCGTTCAGAGTGGCAGCTGCTGATATAATCATGACATCAAAGGGTTGACTTGACTTGACCATTTGGATGACGTTCAACATCTTGCTCGACTTGACTATCATCCACCACACTCACAAAGACTTGAACATCACTTCTATCCCTAGCCATGTCTCGAAAGACCACCGACTATGATCGACCTTTTCCTACCCCAGGAATTCTCAAGCTGATGGGAGTGGGTTTAACTGCTGGCTTTGTTGGAGTTGCTGCGTGAGTCACTAGGTCGTGGAATGGTATGGATCCAGCTGCTTACCTATTCTCACAGTATGACTGCATCCCAAAAGGTTGAGCAATTCTTCACTGGAAGACCCAACTCGCTCGTCCCAGGTTTAACCCTTGCTCGAATGTTAGGTCGACCTGATTCTGATAAAGCTTCATTAAACCTTGTCATGCATTATGGCCAGGTGAGTCAAGGTTACATTCCAGAATAGAATCTAATGCATACAGGGAGCTCTTGTCGCGATCGTTCGAGCGGCCATGAGCGTATACGGTTTCAGAGGTCCTATTGTCGATTTTGTCTTTACTGGATTGAGAATCACTTGTGACCAGACTCTTGAGAATGCTACTGGAGCTGGAGCACCTCCATGGACTTGGCCTGTAAGTGAACAGGTGATTGATATCATCCACAAGTCGACCTATGCGTTTGTCACTGGTTATGTGAGTGATTGATTACAGATATTGATTATGGTAAGCTGATCAAGGATAGCTCTGTGATCGATGGCTTCAGTGAATAGTGAGATATCGTCCGATGGGGAAGTGTGAGGACGTTGTAGAGATATAGTAGGATACAGAGTGATTCGATGCATGGATGAGCAGATTTGACAGAGTTCTGTGAGTGTCATCCTTCACACACCATTCCCCTATCACTAGGTATTCACACGATGTATCTGTCTTTTATAATCTTCTTCTTCATCGTCCACCTTTTGAATCCACCTTTTGACGTCCCATATTCTAAATCAAGACTGTACAGCCCTTCTAAACACCCAATATATCCACAACTGCTCCTCCCATCGTCTACATCGTCGTCATGACCGAATATGGTCATCATACCGATCAAACGGATCGATCCAAAGTTCACACTTGAAATGCCTACCACCCAAGGGGATTTAAAGCAAGTCACATGGAGTACAAGCGGAAACTAGCACTGCAATGAGGAGAGGTTCAGCAGGATGTGCAGGATGCTTCAGACGAGGTCGTCAATCTTACAAACTGGTATGTACAATGTCCTGGGTTCAGCTGATAAGCAGTTTGAGTCTATATCAATCGTGTATCCATCCCATCACAGGTCGATTTACCAGGTTGATCCTAGGTATAAGGATGGCTTATTGCTCATACCATTCACTCGGTTGCACCCATAGCTTTCGGAAATACGACCCACGGGAGAGTCAATCGATCTATTGGTTATTCTTCAAATCGAACGGACAAGCAACAGCATTTGCTTCAGCCTCAATGATGGATCACTTGTACGACTACCGTTTGAAGATCATATGTTTAGGATCAACAACCAGCAGCCTATCAACCGATATCACCAGTCATACTCGCAACGGGATCACAAAGTTGGACTGATTACGCCATGTTGGGACGACAAGAGTACGCTATGGAGCTCTTGTCACGATATCAACCCGTCAACGCTTCTTTAGATCACACGACAGTCGCAAGACCTGCTCCGTAAGAAATGCTTGGCAAACGACTCCAGTCGCAGTACGCAGTCAAGGACTCACACGACTCGATATCATGCTTGGCGTGGTTCGTCAAAGTGCCTCTCGGAGTAAAAAGACGGAAGCGAGGACTGCCTCTTGACCCAATTCAATGTCTCGGAAACCCTCCCAACCCTTATAATTCTCGTTAACTCAACGTAAGTCTGAGACCGGGATAACTAAAGTGTGGTCGAATAGGGTGGATGGTCACTGACGACGTAATAGTTGCAATTTGTTACCAAAGATCTTGCTTATTTTTTTCCAAATAGATGTCATGCTTCACTCTTTCCTGTAAAGTAAGCCCTGTACGAATCCTACGACGACAACCCGGTACCGAACTACTCATTGTCATGTTTTCTTCACATAGCAAGCTGATACAAATACTAATGAGTCTGTTCTTTGTTTCGTCGACTGTCAATTTCACCCAGAATGAACTTGATACCGTTCATCTTTGGAGTGTTCGTCATATCCCTACTCGCTAGCAAGCTCACTCACCTTTGGATTCATTGTTCAACTATCTCAACCTCGAGCTTGATCTTTTTTCTCCCTTCGTTTTTCACCTACGATGTGCTGGCCATCTTGGTTGTGCGTCAATTGCTCAACAAGGGATCTTCTTCATACAACTTGATCGGAGGTATTCTGGGAACAGCTGCATCGTAAGTTTCAAACATGTTCCGTGACTAACCAGTAGGATCGTCATATTGAGCGGCGCTTCCTCCCAGATTGGATTCTTCTATGAAACCGGAGGGGATATCGATTGGAGAGATGCTGGAGCGTTTGCTGGAGACCCAGATGGGTTAAAGGTATTACTCAGTGGTCTGAAATCGGTCATGCTCATGGGAGCGGGTCTTGTTGTGATATCTTTGCTGATGGCTAAACCCCTGTACAATGTCTATGGACACATCTCGTGTAGTCTCATATCAACCGGTGAGTTTTTACCTTTTAGATCACGCTGACCTGCTAGGGTCGACTCGGATTAAGCGATACACCCCACTTCCTCGTCATCGATACCTACCATTACACACGAGGGAGATGGAGGAGGAATCATCTTCCGACACGTCTTCCGAGGATCAAGACTATCACGTCAATGAAAAGAGGTCGCTTTCTCCCACTCGACACTCCCCTGGATCGCGAACGTTCAAAGTCCGAGCGGTAGCTATACTCTACACCCTTATCATCTTCTGGAAACGCCCCGCATTGCCATATAATCACCTGACTACCACTCTCCCAGTCGCTCTCCTCGACATTTTCGAAACTCAGCAAGATCTTTGTAAAGCGCAACATTCCCTCATCCACAATCCATTTCCCTTTCCCCGTCTGATAGAGTCGTCCACCTGGAAGCAGCCAAAGGGGAAATACTATAAAGGTTGGGCTCCTCGTGTCGACAAGGCACTTGGTTCCCTCGCTCAAAGATATGCCGATCGACAAGTCGATTGGATGCCTACAAACCTGGCTACCAGAGGTTTCTTTCGATGGGATCCGAAGCGTGGGGAAAAGAATGGTTACTATGGGTCTCTATCACCCAACGTGACTAGCGATTTCGACGCCCAGAACAAATGCCCCTTGGTCACCGTCATGGAAGCCGATCCGTATTACAACCCAGTCAATGATCCGTTGAAAATCACCAATCTCGATACCGATATACTTCCAAAATTGAAGGAAGCTCTTGGTAATGGCAAAGTGTCTATCAAGCACGTTCTCCTCATCACCATGGAGGGAACTCGAGACGAAGTCTGGCCTCTACAACAAGGCTCAGCATTCCACAAAATGGTCATGGCCACTACGTGGGAAGCAGACAGGAGAGCGATTTTCCACGAGCGATTATCTCAACTATCACCCCATATCGAGCATATTACCGGTGTGCCCATGGGTTTTACCGACAAGGATGGTAACCCTTATAAATCTCCCAATACGACATGGCATGATACCGCAGAAGAAGGATATGGAGGTGTCAATGTGATCGGAGCGATGACCGCCGCGACCATGACGAGTAAGAGCTACGCCGCGATACACTGCGGTACTGCAGCCATGTCGGCAGATAGTTTTGTCGAACACCTTACGGATAGTTATCAACCTTGCATACCTCAAATCTTCGACATGATGAACCAAGCGAAAGAAAAGGTCACTCGGGACAATGACTACAGGAATGACAAATGGAGGACGGCACTCATGACGACGACTAGTGAAGAATATGACGGTCAAAACCTGTTTGATGCTAAGTTGAACTTTCACCATACGATCAGTCGGAAACAGATTGAAGCAGACAAGACGAGGTTTAATCGTTCGGATCCACTCTACGAGAGGAACAACTACTTTGCGTATCCTGAACCTGTTTTGCTGCCATACTTGCACGACTTTATCGACGAAACACTGGCGAATAACGAACGAATGTTCATCTCACATGTCACTACTACGGGTCATCATCAATGGGGTACACCGAGAAACTTTCCCGTCGAGACTTATATGCCGAGAGACGGGATTAAAGATCATCTGAACGCGTATCTCAACACGGTCAGATATCATGATCAATGGATGGCTACGCTGATGCAGCTGTTGGAGGACAAGGGAATCGCCAATGATACGCTTGTCGTCTTCACAGGTGACCATGGGATGGGGTTTTACGAGGATTGCGAAGTGGAGGGGACGTATATGAATGAACATTTGAGTGTCTTTAGAATCGGTATGACTTTTCGACACCCTCATCTACCTCGCGCACAGTACGAAGCCAACTTGACCACTCTTTCCATCCTCCCGACCATTCTGGATCTCCTTGTCAGTAGCGGGTCTCTCAATGAAAAGGATACGGACATTGCTTCGGATATTGTTCACGATTACGAAGGTCAATCCCTTATTCGACCCTATAAAAAGAAGGATGGGGAGAGAAGGGCATGGGCATTTACAGTCATCAATCCGGGAGCTGGAAAGTTGGCAATCACCTCTGCGGATGTCTCATGGAGACTTGTCATGCCATTGTCGGTGGTTTCGGAATATAGATTTACCATTCCTGGTATAGATCGAACGGAAAAAACAGCCATCACCGCGTGGAATATAGAAGGTCTGGTGGATGCTGTGAGGGAAAAAATTGGAGACGAGGCAGCGCAATGGGTTGCTGAAGCGATACCCACAGGACAATGGTGGCGGTTGGAGAAACAGAGATTATGGCGACATCACTCGTTGGTTTAAGAAGGACATTTGGGGAACATTTTGGGGTTTATCTGTAGTCAATAGAAATGTATCATACAAGGGTACTTCCTTGACACTCATTTGGTTGTCCGTGGTTACCTCTTAAGCGGCACTCTGAGTCTGCTGTGCATGCTGTGCTCTCTATCGTTCCCCGGCAGGAAATCTACAGTCTGACCCGTCTTTCCGGAGAAGCCGAGCTTCCGAGGATCAGGTTTCCTTATAACCTCGAGCTAAATGTCAGACCATGATCAACTATACATCATGGCAAGTACTTTGATATGCTTGGATCAAGGTAGATACTAACCATACAGTCTACTGATCCCACTATCACTGGTTACACCGTTCGAGACCTGCGTTTCCCTACCTCTCTTGATGCGATCGGTAGTGACCCTATGAAGTGAGTCAAGCTTAAAACGCTTATCTAACTCTATCAGTACGGCTGGGGAGAATGCCCATGGATATATAGTCTATCACACCGATACCAGTCTTGAGGGTATCGGATGGTCATTCAGTAATGGACAAGGCAACGAGTGAGTGCTGAGGTCAAAAGCAAGACACTGATTCCCAGAGTTCTATGTGCCGGAATCCGTTGCCTCGCACCTAGATTTGTCGGGCGAAAGTTGTCGACACTGATCAAGGATTTCGCATCGACCCACCGAAACTTTCTAGGTGGACAGACTCGATTCATGTCCCCCGAGGTGAGTCTAGGAGACCTTGTGAATACTGACATGATCAGCGAGGAGTCATGCAACTTGCTTCCAATGCCATCCTCAATGCCATTTGGGATCTATGGGCAAAAGTTGAGGGTAAACCTCTTTGGAAACTAGTCGCGGATTTCACTCCAGAGCAACTCATCAGTGTCATCGATTTTAGATATATCACAGATGTTCTCACCCCTCAACAAGCATTGGACATGTTGAGAGAGACGGAGAAGACCAAGAAGGAGCGGTTGGCATTGGCAGAGAAGAATCGAGTGGGTCGTCAAGTGATAACTTCTAGCTGACGATCAGGCGGTACCTGGATACAACACCAGTGTCGGCTGGCTTGGTCTATCTGATCAAGAAGTCGAAGCGGGATTGAAAAAGGCGGTAGATGAAGGGTTCAAGCATTTCAAGCTTAAAGTCGGACAAGGTTTGGAGACGGATCGTAAGCGATTAGGAATGGTTAGGAAGATTGGAGGTCCAGACGCTGTGATCATGACGGATGTGAATCAGCTTTGGGATATTGATGTGAGTCAATCGAGGTGTAAACTTGCTAACCCCAGTACGCCATTGAATACATGCCCAAGCTTGCCGACTTGGGACTATGGTTCATCGAAGAACCCACCTCACCCGACGATATCCTTGGACACGCTCGTATTCGTAAAGCCCTCAAACCTCATGGAATCGGGGTAGCCACCGGAGAACATGTCAACAATCGGGTCATGTTCAAACAGCTTCTTCAAGCAGAAGCTATCGATGCCGTCCAGCTCGATGCTTTGAGACTCTCTGGGGTGAATGAGATCCTCTCGGTTTGTCTCCTTGCAGCCAAATTCGGCGTACCCGTCGTTCCGCATTCAGGAGGAACGGGCATGCCAGAGCTGTGTAACCATATTTCACACTTTGACTTTGTGTCCATCTCAGGAAAGCAGTCTATCCTGGGTAGGTTTGAACCAGGGAGGACTTCACTGACCATGACAGAATACACAGACCACTGTCACGAGTACTTTACCCACCCCGCCGAGTTTGCAAACGGTCACTTTGTATCACCCACTGCCCCTGGATACTCTTGTCAAATCACCAGCGAAGCTTTCGCCAAATTCGAATGTCCTAATGGTAGTTTCTGGCAGAGTGAAAAGGGACAGGCCATGTTGAATGATCCATGGAGGGGGTGTCCAGGAGAACAGACCAGTCCAATGAAATGATGCATCTAGATGCTATTGAAAAAAGCAGTATCGTCCAAGAATCCTGGTTGTAGAAAGGCATCAAAGTCGAAAAAGGTGTTAGCATCGAATGCCGATGGCTCGGTCGTCACGGCAGCATGCGACATTGCCCTTTCACTTTGATCAGTGACTTTTACAAGGAGTTACTCACGCTGCGAGAGCCGCCCGTGATTCGATCACTGACGCAACCCTCTCATTTGTCCATTCCAACACCGCCATACCTGTTTCTTGCGCGAGGAGGGCGAGATTCGCAGCCATATCGCATGGGAATAGATTAGCTGATCGGTTGGATTCGACCAGAGCGACCATGGCCATCCCACAATACCTCATTGCGGTAGCACGATCCATCCCAGAGCGTGAGCGAGATCTTGACTCGGTGGGAACGGTCACATCGTCAATGCCGATGATATACATGGTCGTGAGTTTGAGCAGTACCGCCGCAGCATGTGACAGGACCATGAAAGCATAGTCGTAGGCGTAGCAGAAGATTGGAGGAGTGTCTTCACGAGAGTCATCGACTAGAGATTGGATAATGCCGGTTGCTGATTCTTCCGCCTGGGCGTCAGCACAGCACAAGGTCGACCTTGAACTTACCTTTTTCAAGCATTTCATGACAAAAGCCATACCCTCCACTGTTCCTAATCCTGTACGCTCTAGGAATGCACCGTTCTCGGGATTCGAAGCGGACCTCAAAGGTATCGAGTGGAGACATAGACGGATATGGTTGTAAAGGAGCCTAACGGGTTGGGAGGATAGTCTAAGCTTTGAACTTAGCGGTGACCCTGGTATCAGCCTTATTCCACCTTCAAACTCACTAGCCCAAAGCCATTTACTACTAAACCCATCCAGGCTACGTCCGATCTCTGTCAATTCCCTGACAAGACATCCTGGATCTAGCTTCAGAGTCACATTGACTAGACGACTGTACAGCTTGGCGATATCTGCCAATTCGACATATGCAATGACGCAAGCTATCGATTCGACAGTACAGAATGTGTTGAAAGAGGTCACTCCTGAAGGCTGTAGATGAGCCATCAAGACGCAGGTATCCAAGGTCCGCTCGGCGAAACCTTCCGTTTCTGGTCTACCAAACCCAACAGTAAATCTAAAGTCAGTCATGGTCCGGGTGCACACTCACAATCTGTCCAGGGCATACAGGCACAAGTAGGTTTTCCACCCAGCGATCGACCGTGTTGTAGGTTCAGTACCAGAAGCGAGTGCCGCCGCATTATCGTGTAATCCCAGCCGTCTTGCTAACCGATACGCTGATCCAGTAAGTACCCAGGGGTCAGGAGATGCTCCTCTATCTTCTAAACCCCAAGAAGCGAGTAGGAGAATGGCCTGGACATCTTCTGATCAGGTTAGTCTCGAAATAATTCGTGATACCCACCCAGGCAGTGAACTTTGGAGATCAAAGCTTGGAAATAGCTCGACATGGCCAGAGCTCTAATATGACACCACTCCTCTTCTCCTACTTTCACCGGGGATGGATCTCCATCAAGAGTCGATTCAGGTTGTCGATTATAGCAGTATTTACATGAAATCGCAAGGATGACGGAGAGGAGAAAGGAGGAACGGTGTCGGACAAAATCAAACGTCAAGGGTTCTTCGAAAATCGGCATGAAGAAGGATATCTCGTGTTGGAAGCTAAAGGGTTAGGTTGTAGGGAGCCTGAAACACTCACAAGGTGAAAAGTGCCAAAGCGTCCTCTTCCGTCACAATCCCAAGATCAATCGGATCCCTCAACCCACGCTTAGGTGTCTTTGCACCACTCTGCATGACTCCTTCTCCCCCTTCTCTAGCCATTTCTATATTCCTAAAAGTATCTGGGTTGTAAGCGAGGGAGCGGAAAGGTGCTTCATGGGAGGAAGGATCGGTGAAGGCTGCCATTCGACTCGCAGGAGCTGCATTGGGTATAGGTCGTGCTTGAGTGTATTCATACCTGGAATCAGTGGATAGAGGACCGTTACTCTTTGCTCCAGTACTAGATTTTCCAGTCTCAGAGTGCTGATTGGGGGAAGTGTAGTGATTGATGTTGTTGTCATCCCATCTAACCGATGATGGAGGGGGCCAGAAGGGGGTATGAAAGGAGCCATTTCGATCTGGGTGTGTGTTAGGAGGTTGGACTGTGAGATCCGTTGGTAGTGGAAAAGGTGGGTTGTCAGGTAGAGGGAATCCGTCCGTAGGATCATTAAACACCGCTCCGAGGTCGTATTGAAGATCGGGGATCGAGGTTTCAACGTGTACCGGTATCTCTTTATGGCTAGGTAGACCTCCCCGTCCCACCATCTCCAAAAGCCTCGCAACATCATCCTGTAGTTTATCCAACCGTTCATCCCTATTCTGTCGACTTGGAACCGTTTGGACATCAGGAAATGGATTGGTGTACTCGCAGATCAAATCCACTTTGGCACAGTGCATGCAGCGTTTCTCTGTTGATCCAGGTTCGGGTGGTTCACATCGTAATTTGCTAGTACGACAAGCTTCACACGC
>JALPCA010000375.1:0-12628 GCA_026538345.1 Cryptococcus sp. GC_Crypt_4 | reverse complement strand
GAAAGAATTTGCCGTATTCACCACAGCGTGAGCTTGAAGGTCGATAGTCGACTGCGGGAGGAAGGTCGCGCGTGGTGTAGCATATTTATGAGATGCCGCCAGCGCTTTCGCCGGTTGTTGTTTGTTCTGCTGTACCGGGATCGCCTTTCTCGTGTTCTGGCTACCTGTGGCTTGCCTTTTAGCAGCGGGAGGTGGGGTAGAAGATGCAGTCCGATTCGTTCCGTGTGCCTTTCTCTTGCCGCCTCTAATTGCAGTAGCTACGGGTCTTTGGACATGAGGTAAACTGAGCTCATCATCACACTTAGGTGACCCCTTACTGAGAAGGTAGTATTTGGCTTCGTGCTGAAGTATTCCGACATGATACCCATTGAGTTCGTTTGCGAGATCCATCATAGAAGTGTCGACTGAAGCATCTATCCAGTCGTCGTATTGCTTGTCTTCCACGAATGTCGGTCTCGAGCTATTCGATTCCGGACCATTGCTCTCGCAAGAATCATCCTTTTCGTCCGGGAAAGGGGACCCTCGTCCAGACAATGGAGAAGTTGGTGGCGGTTCGGTGTCCTTCTTGAGCTTCGCGGTGATTTTGGCAACCTTAGCGAAATATGCCGAGGCAGCCGCCGGTGTTCCAGCGGTGACCATTTGACGAATGAAAGCATCGTCGATGACTATCGGTTTGGGCTTCTTCTCTGGGGGTGGAGGACTTGCATCTCTCCTGGGTCGCATTCCGTTTTTACAACATTTCATTCTCATCTTAGCGAGTTCCGGCTCGACCGCACTGATCCGGTATGGATGTCCCTCGATCCTGTATTTTGTCTCGATTCGGGTCTTGGCGAGAAGCCTCCAATTCTCCGCAATCGGTCCAACACATACGGCAGCAATCTCTAGTCCCGGTATCGCACGACGTGCATCGTTACCGTACTGATTTCGGCCATTACCTAGACCGCCTTTTCTTGGAGGATTAAGTTGAGGTAGCGCTAGACCGGCAGCTTCAAAGCTGTTCGCCCAAGATAGGATTAGGCACTTCATCTCTACATGTCGCGTTGCCGCTCCTCTACCGTCTCGGCCGACATAGAAGGCGACTTCCCGCATAAAGTCGGTGATCTTCGGTGGGACAAATTCGGCAAGAGCGACACAAGCCCAAAGACAAGTGGCTACAGCTGCCATGTCTAACGAACAGCCGTTCCAGAGGTTGACGCATTGTTGGGCTTGGTATAAATTGTACGACATTTGTAGATGTTTTAACCAGTCTATGTCACAGATCTCAAACCAAGACCAGTCGTCGGCTGACCATTCGTAGAATTTGCCGGTACTGGGATAGCATGGTTGCGTCTGTAGCTCGGGTTTTCTCTGTTCGTGAGGGAGTTTAACTAGATACTCCAGTCGAACTTTACTTTGAAGGAGGAGCAGAAGAAAGTCGTCCACTTCCGATAGTTCCCGATTGAGGAGTCGACAAACGGTCTTGTGAGTGCTCATCATGAAACTGTAAGAGTCATTCCTGATCCGAGTGGGGAAACGTTTTGTCATACGGTACTGCGAGAGTCAGTGCGGGCAATACCAAATGAAGACATACTCACATGTAGCTGGAACATGGTCACGGAGTTGATCTGATCATCGGCGATACCACCAGCAAACTTTGGCTGGTACCCGGCTCCCTGCCTGTTGACGTGTTGATTGATATATAGCAAGTTTCGATCCTCGACAGCAATCTTTATACAGCTCAGTATCTGAGGGTGGATCTTGTCGGTGGATGCGTCTGTCGCTTCGTGTGCCGTTTTACCCGTCGCCTTCTCCATTGCATTCCTCGCTCGATGCTCACGATCTGCCTTGATCAGAGCTCGGAAGACCGCCTTACAAGGCTCAAGAAGATTCGGAGCGGGTCGTTCCAGCACACAAGTCTCCTTATTGCAGAGATATTGTGACATGTACCCAAAACAGTCAGCCTGTAGGTATCAGCTCAGTAAATCAGCTGAAGATCGAGAATCCCTACCTCAAATCTTCTTCTTGCTATGGGATCATCGTTTCTCCACTGCCCTTCTTCATACCATGATGCGTCGATTACTGTCGATCTGGCAGAAGCTCTAGAATCGATATAACCGCATGCGGGACAGGCCATCTCCAGACTTGGAAGAGCTTCAAGTAGAGCAATATCGCCTTGTCGATAACAGAAGGAACAGTGACCATCTGGGACCATATCCCCATAATCTCCACGAACCATGGTGAGGACAAGAGCAGGGAGAGATTGACGCTTGCTTGATTTTGGTGGCGGTAACGAGTCACTTTTTGACCTAGTTATTGAGCAATAGGATACACAGGAAGTGTTCCCGTTGGCTTGGGGAGTGCACCTCGTTTCACAGGACAGGTGAGCAGTAGGGAGTAGATTGGAAAAGGATAAGTTGGCTGTATATGTGTAAGTGACTCGAAGGTAATCGATTTGATATATTTTCAGCTAAAAGCAACCTACCCAAGCTCAGAGCTCTACGCGGATGAACACGCAGCAGAAGTGAAAGGCTCCTTCACCCTTCGCAAGGCCAACCCAGTCTATATGATGGTGCGTAAGACCATCAGAATCAGATAGACGATGATGTGGTGGTAGTGTGATGAAAGGTAAAAGTCGAGAGTAACACCCAGATGGAACAGGTGGCCACGGAAGTATTTGAAGCTGGTTCTTGTTACGTAAGTCACTTTGTGTAAGTTAGTGTGGAGGTGATCCGGGCAGAGCTGATTGAATTGTACTTTGTGCTTTCCGACAAGTTGAACTTGCTAATTATACGATGGTAGAGGTCTATACAGATGTGGATTTGATATCCTCGACATTGCGTTTGCCCAATGGGGTGAGGGTCCGAAATCGCTTGGTCAAGGTAGGTCCAACATCTTTGGGAACGGCATTGATCGGATCAGGCTGCTATGGAAGAAGGTATAGGGCATGTAGGAGGTCTTCCCGGACCAGATCATTGTAGACTATACAGGAGATTTGGCGAAGGTGGCTGGGGTATAATCATTACTGGTTAGTCAACCCATGGTTGACTTCTAAGAATACTGATAGAGCCAGGTAATGTCCAGGTTGATCCTCGACATCTTGCTTCCCCACATGATCGGATTATACCAGACGAAACCCCATCGACCATCTCAGCATACTCTGCTCTCGCCAGCTCCATGATATCTTCCATCTCCGATTCACCCTTAACGCTTGTTCAACTATCTCATCCCGGCTTGCAATCCTCGCCAACCCTCGGATTGTCACGATGGCCATGGGAACCGGCCGTAGCGCCTGTATCGACGAGACCCGATATGGGAGACTCACTCTTTGGTGTTATCGCTACTAGACTGTTTTGGCCGAGAATGAGCCGGGTATTGGCTACAGATGAATGGGTTGAGATGGCGGAAAAGTTTGTGAGAGCCGCCAAGGTGATGGAGAAAAGTGGTTTTGGAGGGGTACAGATACATGCGGCTCATGGGTACTTGCTGGCGGAGTATCTGTCTCCGCACGTAAGCTCCTGACTATTCTTCAGTTGTTGACTTCTGCTGACTAGTACAGACAAATCCGAATCCAAGACTGTTGCCAGGCGTTCCTCCTAGCGTGTCCTTGCGACTGCACTTACTCTACCTCATCTTGACTGGAATACAGTCTGCAACGGAGAATAGTTTTGTCAAATGTGTCAAGATCAACTGCTCGGACTTTGTTCAAGGTGGTAAGTGATGTCAGATTATGCTAGAAGTCGACTGAAGCGAAGCAGGTCTCGATGAAGAACAGGCGACGGAGATGGTAAAAGAGATCGTTTCATGGAAGATCGTAGATATACTCGAGATCTCTGGGGGAACATATGAAAACCCAGGTATGTCAACTTATAATCTCAAATCATCTGCTCCTGCTAATATGGTTACAGCGTTCGCTTCTCCAGAGTCCATCGGTACACACAATGCTACATCCGCGAGACAATCGCTTTTTGCTCACTTCACCACCTCCCTCTTACCTCATCTCCCTCCTGCACCCGAAGGTCCAGCGATTCTCCTTACCGGTGGACTACACGACCGTACGCTTATCGGTGCATCGATACGAAATCGCGCTTGCGATCTAGTGGGAATTGGAAGACCCGCTTGTGTCTATCCCTCTTGCGCCAAAGATGTCATCTTGAACAGATCTATACCCGATGAAGATACGTACTTGGGCAATTACGAGATCAGGGGTGTATCGATGATACGTAGACTATTAGGTGCTAGTCACCCAGCAAGTTCAGCGAAGAAAAGCAAGTCAAAAGGGAGTCCACTGGTCGGCGCGGGCATCCCAACGTTATGGCACGAATGGCAGTTGAGTAGAATTGGAAGGGGTGCAGAGCCTGATTTGAATATGAGTTGGATATATGGGTTAATGGTGGAACTCTTATGGTTCAGTGCACTAGGAGGTGGACCTCTCGGCTGGTGGAGATCATGGCGCGAATCGAGTGAGATGAAGCGGAAGATGGCATAATGGCTTCTTTGTACGTCCAATCGTAATCCTGCATATCACGCTTGTATATACCCTTTGGATCACTCGGCTTGCTTCCTCATCCTCCCTTGACAGCTTTGACGGCTTTCGATCTGATGTTACTTCGATTAGGCTCAAATTGGTGGGTCAAAGCCTTCTTGGTCATACCATACTGAACCTCGTCAGCCAACAGCCATGGTCTCGACGTTCGCGCTCACTTTTTCTGCTGTAATTCCAAGATCAAGGGTACGATATCCCGCCATGAGAACTTCGTCCAGTAGGGCTGCTCGCTTGTCAAAGTCCTCAGAAGTGACTTTGGATTTGAAGGGAGATGATTTGGCTTTTTTGATGATTGAGGGTTTGGACTCGGATGGCGAGGAGGGTGGAGTGGCGGATGATGAGCGTTTCATCTGGGAGAGAGAAATGGTGTGATGATCTAATAGGTGGTTCCCTATTCGAGAAGAATACTGATATTGTGAGCAGACCAGACAATGCGGCGGTCTTGGAAGGAATGAATAGGTGAAGATACAAGTTATGATATAGTATACCAGATGACCTCGTCAGCCCGGCACGATGATTGATCCAGGCACTGCATATGGCATGAAGTCGGCATACTCGAGTATGACCTCGTCCTCGTATTATTTACTCCAAGGCATCACTCCCCCTTGGCACCCTTTACAGCTTTACTTCTAAGATTAGATCGATTCGGCACAAGTTGATCAATAAGCTGTCTCTTGCTAAGCTCAAGCTATACCATCAACCTCAGCATCTACAGTATATGTTATCAGCCAGCTAGACTTACTTTAGTCGCAAAGCTATCAAGATCCATTGATTTGTACCCAGCAGCAATCACCTCATCCATGAATAAGCTCTTCTTCTCTGGTGTCCAGACGCCATTAGAGGGATCAATCGTTTTGGGAGTCTTGGGTGATTTGGACGGAGTGGATTTAGGGGTGATTGATTTGGTTTTCTTGGCTGGTGGGGTCTTTACAGAAAGAGAGGAGGTTGGAGAAGGGGTGGGTGAAGGGGAGTCTGTGGCGGATCGCTTCATGTTGAATATTGTTGAACTGAGTGAAGATAACGATGAAAGTAGGTGGAGATGATGAATAGAGCCAAGAGTGGATTATGTGGTACATACATCAATTGTGGATGTGAATAGTGACCCGGTTGTCAAGGTACACTTGCCATCAGATGGAGCGGGATCGCCTCAAAGGATGATCATCCTTACATGGCCGGTTTGGGAAGATGATATGAAGTGGACTTGAAGCGCTATACATGCTGACAATACCGGATACTTTGTAATCACCTTAACCGTTCTATCGTTCTCTATTCTGCATTCAATCTGCCTTGCGCTTCAATATGACTATCGTAAGCGATACCAGGACAGGAATGCTCGATCAACTGAGTAGTATCACAGATCAAACGCTCAGCATCCGCCTCTCCCACTCCCTCATCCGAGGATGTAAAACCAGTCACACCCATTAAAAAAGCCAAGACTAAAAACATCAATACATCCTCTTCGACAACTCCCGCCAAACCTCCCAAATCACCATCTACTTTTGGTGCAGAACAACGAGCTGCCTTCTTAGATGAGATCATCGCTGCCGGTACTAAAGCTGCTGACCTTGATGCTTTGGCTCAGAAGGTGTGTACTTATTAGGTACAAATCCATCTGGCTGACGTTATTGGCAGTACGGAGTCAAGAGGACTCAACTGGTTGATCAACTTAAGCCAAATCGCTCGAATTTAAGGATGAAAGCAATCATGGCTATCCAAGGAGAGATTTGAAAGAGCGCTGAATGAATAGTCACTGGAATAGAATGCATGATATGATGTTTTCCTCTAGATACATGTACCTTGAGCGCAGCGATCATTCTCCCTTGACCATTTTGACGATCTTGGATCTTAGATTATTCCTCCCCGGAGTTAATTGATTCTGTAGCTGAATCTTGCTCAAGCCAAGCTAGATCTAGTATCAGCAAATCGCCTTGTTTGTGTACTTTCACGCACCTCTGACGCTAGCGCATCTAGGTCCACTGATCTGGATCCCGTTGTCAAAATTCTCTCGATGAAAATCGCTCGCTTGTCTCCTGTCCAGTCTCCGTTTTTGGGAGAATTTTGCGTCTTCTTGGGACTTTTGTGAGGAGTCATAGGTTCTTTCTTGATTTTCTTGGTCGGAGTAGACTTTGCGCTGTCGGGTGAGGGAGTTAGACTGGGAGAATCGGATTGTGAGCGTTTCATCTGGATAAATAACGTAAGCCAAAGTTCTGAAACGCGACTGGAAATGTTAAGAATTCGCTCTTACCGTTTGTTAAACTTGTGATTCGGGTCAGTGATAGTGAAGACGTTCGATGTGCTGGAAGTATTGAGAATCTGGAAGTGATGTGGGTGAAAGATCGATCATTTCTCTCTTATGCTTCGATTTGATAGGACATGATGAAGGACATCAATAGGTGATCACAGCGTGATGCCGCACTACCATCAATCAGTCCAGACCAAAGGACGATTGAAATGGCAGTCAAGGTACAGATTGGATTGAGTATCATGATATCAGGCTGACCACAATACGCTGAGAACAGGAATATACGAAGAGTGTCATGCCTTGACTTGACATTGACCATTTCTCAAATACTTTCTACTTATCTTTTGACTTATCCTGCAAGTTTCAAACTAACACAATAGCTATATCATTCACATCCATCGAGTGTAGGTTGAACTATATCTCGGTACTCGCTCACTGATCTTGTCATCCAGATGAAACGATCCTCGTCTCCCACACCAGACCCGCAGTCATCATCCGACATCGGAGTCAATACTCCTACATCCACTCCTACGAAAAAAGCCAAAATCACACCTAAATCATCTCCTGTCAAATCCGAGAATGGGATCTCCTCTCCCAGCGGATGGACTCCAGAGAAGAAATCAGCTATCATCGAAATCCTTTTGACTGCTGGATTACAAGCGACCAAGTTGGAAGATATTGCCAATCAGGTGAATTGAATGGTTTGGATCAGTTCGAGAAACATCTGGCTGATGAGATCAGGTCGGTTTGACCAAGCAGCAATTACGAGATGCTACTCAGAAAGGGAAGATGAATCTGCGACAGCAAGTCATCAACTTTGCGAAGAATGCGTGAGGTGTAGGATGATAAGTCTAGGTATGTCTGCAGGACCTCAACAGTATAGGTAGCGGTACTTTCAGAACTCCTCATATAGTCCAGTCGTATAGTGATCTGATCTACATGCACGTTATCATCATGATCGTACCTTGCATAAGCAGCTTTGTACCTTGACTACGGTTAGGCTCATTTTGGGCTGGGCATGATTTTATGGCGTAGGCCTGCAATGACTGCGCTTTTGTTGTCCAACATTGTCTTGTCTATTATCACAAGACTTCTGTACCCAACGAGATAACAAGCCTTCACAACAATATGAAGCGTTCAATGGATTCTGCTCATGTCTCCCTCACTACCGCCACCCACCCCACTCCTTCAACTTCGCCTACACCCTCGCCACCCAAAAAGGCCAAACCATCCTATGGCATCGACTCAAAAGGATCTATTTCCACCTCAAGCTGGACTCCCGAGAAAAAATCGATCTTGGTAGATAAGCTTTTAGCTATAGGGATTGCAGGTGCGAAGATGGATGACTTGGCCTTCGAAGTGAGTCTTTGTTCGACGGTAAACTGGCTGACGAGAATAGACTGGATTGACCAAGAAACAGCTTGCTGATGCTTTGTGTAAAGGGAAGAAAAGGAATTTGAGGATGAGATTGATTGAATGCGCAAAAGATCTCCCTGCTACTGGGTAAGTGCGTTTCGATACCTATGAAGCTGATAGGGTTAGATAATCGTTCATTTTGATCGCAGTTCACGTATCCTGTGAACCTATGCATGCTTTTTCCAATATCCTGGGTGTTGGCTGACGAGATGTCGAATTGTCCTCCTTTCAATCATGGTGATTTTTTGATGGTACCTTGACTGCTTATATTTATCGTCACCACATCCTTTCCATGTACCATTTGCAAGTATCGCATTCACGTTCGTTCTTCTTCAACACTCTCGTCATCATCTTGCGACATCCACCCATAGAATTGTTGAGCTAGTAGTCGCACGCATAGTACGATCAGTAACATCAAGATGGTGATTCCAATACTACCCAACAAACAATCGATGGCTAACGTCACCAGGTCAAACGTTCTTCATCAGCTTCTCCCTCGCCTTCTCCGGCCACTCCCGAGCGTAAACCTGACTTATCTACTCCCTCACCTTCCAAGCGAGCTAAATCCAACCCAAACACTCCTCGAAGATCTCCCAAGAACCTCGGTAGTAACGCCCAAGTAGGAGAATGGACTCCAGATAAACGTGAGACGCTCATTGAGACATTGCTAGCGGCTGGTCTGAGAAGCGTCAATATGGATGCACTTGCAGCTCAGGTATGTTTTCGGACCAACAAGTGAACCAATTTGATGCATGTAGCTCGGAATCAGTAAGACCCAATTGAGCAATGCAACACAGACAGGTAGAAAGGGAAATCTTCGAGACAAGGCGACCAAGGCAGTTCGAGGTGATTAATGAAAGCGACGAGACCAGTGATGTTAAGGCACACAGCTGTCCTAACCGTTACTCTGAGCAGACACTGAAGATCCATTCTATGATCATGTCGTTCAAGTATAGACATATCCTATGCATACCCAAAAATAGTCAGCATCCATGCCAAGCCAAAAGAGATTCACGGGATCAAATATTTCCAGAACTGTTGCGCGACTGCGCATGTTGACACCACTTTGAGAGGCATTCGTCTCCTGTTTACTTTATCCACATCCCAAGCTATCTCCGACTGACGCTGGCATACGCAGTCGAGCAACAATTTGAAGTCATGGTGCTAGCGAGCTGTTAGTTTAAAATCCGAGAGTATGAATCCAAGTGGAAGTAGAGGGGTTCGACCTGGGATGGTAGGTCATGTTCGCTTGGACGATGGACAAAGTAGTACGGATACAGATGCAGAGAGTAGTACGCAAGGATGGTCAGATCGAGGATGGTAAGTATTATCATGGACTTTATTCATGCTTGATGTATCCATGCTGACTTTACAAGGCAAGAATCTTCAGCTCGACCTTCATTTTCATCTGATGATAACTTGCCTCCATACGATGTCGATTCTACACCTATAAACCCCTCTCAAGCCAGAAACGTTTCGTTCAATACTGGATATCCGACTCAAAACCCCCCACATCGTCGGACTACCATCACAAGACCGACATATGCTTCTGCTCAATCGAATATGATGGTGGAGACAATGCCGCCGAGTACCGTATTGAATATCGGTGAATCGTCTTCACCAATAGATATATCCACGATTTCATCTACCACACCTTTTCATCAGGATACACATGGATATAGTTCTTTCCCCCGAAATAGAAGAAAATCCGTGACGGCGATGAATCCCCAGATCAATGGCATTGGGGGTATTCAAGAAGGAGCAGAGACTTCTCCCGATGAAGCTGGAGCATACAGCGGAGTAGGATCAAGTGGATTACCCAACTTACATGGGAAGGGTAAGAAGAAGAAGACGAGGGCTTCTTCATTCTCTCTACCATTTCATCGAAGAAGGAGGTTATCGAATGCTGGAGGGTGGTTGACTTGGACGGACTGGTTTAAAAGCTCGAATCTAAAGAAACCTCAACCACCCAGATCAAAACGAAGATGGGCTTGGATAACCCTCCTGACTGTTGGTCTGATATACGGTATCATACTTTGGAAACCGGCATACGAGATTCAATTGGAATTCTCGGTATTCTCTCATCGATGGATCAAGGATGAATTTGACGCTATCGCCCCTTTGAAAGGCTGTTTCGATCCGCAAAATGTATCACCTTTATATGATATGAAGAAACACCTGGGACCGAAATATCAAGTTCTTACACCGGGAATATCGATGAAAAGGGGTACTGCATGTTACGACTTTTCATCTACCATTCAACCTATACCAGGGCAAGATCCCGAACCACTGGTATATCATACATATTGGCGATCCGATTTGATCCCCTTTGGCGAAAGGCATACAGCTACATTGGCATCGTTCCTTGCTACTCAACCTTTGGCCTACTCGAAACTCGTTTTATGGACAAATGGCAGGGACGTCCTGGCGAATAGCACATATGTACGACCATTCATAGATAAATGGGGAGATAATATCGAAGTGAGACAAGTGGATATGAAGAGTTTGACAAGGGGGACAGAATTAGAAGGGATATTGAGTGGAGCGGATGGAGGTGGACTATTCGATGAGCGAGCTTGGGTGGATGGAGATGCAGTGAGACTGTTGGTGCTCTGGCATTATGGAGGAGTTTGGATGGATATGGATCAGATCCTGACTAGGGATCTACACCCTTTGATCGAACATGAGTTTGTCGTGCAGTGGGATTGTTATGGTGAGTACCTAGACACCTCGACATTTTGAAGTTCAGCTGATATCGGTAGACAAACCATATTTCGCACTAAACGGGGCACTCATGCACTTCCGTCAACATTCGCCATACTTATGCGAAGCATTCCATATCATGGCATCATCTCCTCTCCCTCGTCCCAACACATTCACCTGGGGTTCACACCTTTACGCCAAACTTCATCGACGTTTACTAGCCGGTCGTCAAAAACCATTCACAGTCTTACCTTGGTGTTTTTCCGATCCTCGGAATTGTCGAACGGATATTAGGTTTCCAGACCCGTTCGCAGACGATCCTCAAGATTGGGGAGGAAGACGATGGGATGGTCGTGGTGAAGTCGGACGGAGTGGGAGGGAATTATTGGAGGAAAACGTAGGTTACGTTTGGTCAATCCACCTGCATAATCAATGGAAAAAGGAGTTTCCTAGCAATGGTTGGATACAGAGATTGTTGAATGGATATAGGATACAGATTGATGCGATTGAGAGGTACACAAAGGCGATGGGGAGGGAACAGAGAGCAAGTATCAGGACGGAAGGGGAGAAGCAGGTTGAGCTGGATCACCATGCCGATGAGGTTGAAGCAAAACTTGACAATAGCAAAACAAAGGGATCGATAGAGGAAGTAAGAGAGGATCAAGAAGTGTATGCCGCATAGAGGAAAAGCATATAGATAGGAAGGGAGGGAGGAATCCGGGACAACCCATTATCATCATTTTAGACTGCTGATTCCGCACTACATAATAGATTCCATAATACTAGCATTTTATCACGCAATGTATATCATTCACACAGATCGTACGTATAGATGGATTGCAGGTGAGAATTCTCCTTGATAGGTCTAGCTGTACTTGAACACTACTCTCCAGCCAATACCAAAATCTCCGCCACCTTTGTCGTTTCTCGTCAACAAGGGTTTTCCGGGAGTCAAAGACATATTTCAACATTTGTTTTTGTACTTTTATAGCGCTCTACAACAGATCATCATCTCGAAAGGGTTTTCATCGACACTTGGCCCGCTTAGAACAGGTAGGCTTTCCTTCAAGTATACCCCGGATATCGTACATACTGACCATCAACAGAAAACGATCAAACCAAAATGACCCGTCAGTCCGAATCCCTTCCTTTCCCGAATTGTCCAGCTCGACATTATATTGATATGAAACAGGAGGTAACCAGAGAGAACAAGCTAGACTGAAGAACCTTGCTAAGCAGTGAGTGGGTTTTCACTCTGTCCTTCAAGTTGTATATGAGGACAAACTTCTATGGAACACCTGAATATTGACATATTATCTTAGGGACGGCAGTGCGAAGAAGAAGGAAGGAAATCCTCAAGCTAGAAGAGAGGCGTGAGTCTTAACTTTAGCTATTATTGAAGAGAATCATTAATGATGTATAGAGATGCCGCAGCTTTACAAGCAAAGTGAGTCATGATTCCCCTTTCTCCCTTACCTTCCTTTATGTCCAACATAGAACATATACTGATGATCATCTAGAGTAGCCGTACGATTATCTCTCAAGTATGTTACATAAGAATAGATAACTGATAGATACCATAGGCTAAAGCTGCGCTCAAAGAAGCTCAGGCTAATGGAACTGCCCCTCCCCCCGACGCTAAAAAGACTTCCGCGAAGAAGTAGATAAGGCGATATCCGCTATTCAATGGAAAGTTCAGCTTCGAGGGGATCGAAGGGGGTTGGAATTGACAATCACAGGTACAT
>JALPCA010000374.1:0-12628 GCA_026538345.1 Cryptococcus sp. GC_Crypt_4 | reverse complement strand
TCCTTTGGCTTCTTAGCTGACATTGACAGTCTTCGAGAACTGGATATCGAGCTCATGAGACGCTTATCACCAAGAGTCAATGTAATCCCTGTCATCGGTAAATCGGATACCCTTACCCCGACGGAACTTCGTTCATTCAAGAAGCGTGTGAGTCGAACATCCCCTTCACGGCTCGTAACTGATATCCCAGATCATGGAGGATATTGAGCATTACGGAATCCCCGTTTACAACTTCCCATACGATATCGAAGAGGATGACGAGGAAACTATCCAGGATAATTCTGAACTGAGAGCTTTATTGCCATTCGCTATCATCGGTTCTGAAGAGGAGATTATGATCAACGGCCAACCGGTCAGAGGAAGAAGATATCCCTGGGGTGTTGTTGAGGTGGATAATCCGCAACATTCCGATTTCTCCAGGCTCAGGAGTGCGCTCCTAGTGTAGGTGGACCGCTTCACGAGATTAGATGACGGTACTGACACAACCCAGATCACATCTCACGGACCTAAAGGAGATTACACATGACTTCTTGTACGAGAATTACCGAACAGAGAAACTCTCTCGATCGGTTGGCGGCGGTGATCCGTGAGTGTGTCCGACCAGTATGGAGGCCAGGCTGATAATCTCAGTGACTCTTCAATCCTACCCGAGGATATGGCCAATCAGTCTGTCCGAATCAAGGAGGAACAACTCCGAAGAGAAGAGGACAAGTTGCGAGAGATCGAGTTCAAGGTCCAAAGAGAAATACAGATCAAGCGACAGGAATTAATGGCCAAAGAGGATAGTCTCAAAGTGCTTGAAGCTCGTCTTGGTGAGCTGATTGAAGCATCGCAAGACTCAAGCTGACCGTCAAGCCGCTCAACATACTGGGGCTTAGAATTCTGTTGTTGCCGAGATCCAGCGTCGTTACCCAAAATGTCGGGTTTATACCCTCATCCTTCACTCCTATTATTCTTGATACCCTTGTTATCTTGATAATCTTATTTTATGTGCATACGAGATGTTACGTTTACGATATTCCTTGGTATGTATGAAAAACGGAATGCAACTTGATGACCAGCTTCGGTTGCTCTGCATTGAGAGGGTTGGCTACCACCAGAAGACACCGCTACAGCTAATGATGGTACGATTATAACAGGATCATTGTCCCACGTTTGTTTCAATAGGCCAAGACGGAACTCGAAGACCTCAATCAGAGCTTCTTGATTACTCCGGAAGATGCCATCTTGAGGCAGTCAAATATTTGTGCATGTCGATTCATTCATTTCAAGTAGTTTACAAGCTGATATCCGGTATCTTGACACGTTTCAGGGTTTATACAATTGTTTACAATCTCACTCTACTTCTCTGTTATATCGGCCGTGGTATGGGTGTTTTCTATGAAATGATGGTTTGTGTTGGGTTACGTTCTTAAATCTGGTGATATTTCTAAAAATGGCCATGGTCACGAAGGATCCGCTCGCCCATCTGGAATGATTAGTTCTGCAGGTTACCAAATCAATCAGACTTACAGGACTGACACCCCGCTTTTTGCCCTCAGAGAAGCGCCTTCCTCGCCTATCTACCGCACTGATAGTCGCTGCACGCTGTACACCGGGATCTGCCATAGGTGGTTCGGGTACAGATGGGATGGCATTTTGAGCCACTGATGGAGCAGATGGGGGTGGGGAAAATACGGGCTGTTATCGTCAACACAGGCTTCCTTTCGATCAATAAGATAAACACACCTTTGTGAATCCTGATCCAGACATACTGAGACGCCGCAGGACACCATGGCCCCTCGCCGCTTGATCCGCCATGACACCTCCAGTTGGTAGACTCATTGGGTTTTGTCCGTCAGGAATCCCTCCTCCCCCTGAGTTCGGAGGAGATGTTCTTCCGAAACCAGTCAACATGGATGAAATACCCGATGGATAAGATTGACCTGATGGGCTAGACATTGAAGCTGCTCTTCTTGATTTAGTCCATGATCTCGATTTCAAATCATCAAAATCTCCAAATTCAAATGAGTCGTGTAGCTCATGATGATCATGATCGTCATGGTTGTGGTGAGAACCAGATGGGATATCGAATCCTCGCTGAGTTGGCTTATCCTCATAATTCATCATGGAAGATTGTTGCGATGGTGGAGATTTACCCAATGCTGCAGCAGCCGAAGCCCATTTGAAGAATCCCGTATTGGTAACAGAGGACGATAGCGGTTTAGTAGGTGAAGGCGGTCCGCCTCCGTTCATACCATTGGCCATACCTGGAGGAGGGAAGAATGGAGTTTGAGGTGAGATTGAAACGGATGATGAAGGAGATGTTACAGATGTCATAAGACTGTGAGAAGAGGTTTGAGATGGCGTGATTGGAATTGGGGTTGCTGGCATTGGCGTTGGGATGGTAGGTAGGTCTTATAGACGCTGCCGGATGGATTGTTGGATCACTCTGTGAAAGTGAGGTAGATGCTTTGTTGAGATGAAACTCAACACTGTTCGTGTGCGTACTCAAGCTCGAGCTGGAGGTGGAGCGCGAAGATAACCAAAGGTACACGCGGGGCGTGGGAAGAAAGGGAGTAGTATGCTGATTACGAAGAGATTGAGGGGAATCGTCTGAATCGTTGGTTGGATTGGAAGAGATATATGCGAATGATATGAGTACTGTTACTTTATGGATGTTTGGAAGAGGGGGAAAAGGGCTGCGACTACTGAGAGAGTGATCTATATAAACCAATCTGAATCTCTATTAGCGCTACCCGGTCACCGAGGCACTAGAGCGGCATCTCCACATTTAACCAATCTGGGGCATATGGAGACGGGGGTTTACCCCGGGCTCTTACCCTGAATATATAAGTGTGGCACTCGGACAAATTTACGAGGAAATGGTGACAAGGCTATGGAGACAAGGTCTATCTATGGCTTGATAAGCAGGCAGATGTTGTCGTTATGCGATTATTCTAATGCATTGGGGAATCAAGACATGGTGAACTGAGCGTGGTTACTGATTTGGACAGTGATCAAACGGGCATGCCCTCAATGACATCTACGTGTTCTTTTACACTGCGGTCTAGACTTGGATTTCTTCATCCGACCTCAGACGCGTTTGGTTTTCCCAAAAGTCACTCACCTCGATTGTAATTCGTCATTCAGTCATGCATGACAGATCTTTATCTTTCAAAGCACGTAATGCCGCCACCACGTTTCATACTCAGGATAAGCTATCAGGGTAAACGTGAAGAGGGTTTCACAGAACCCCTGAAGTATATTGTTTTTCGGGGGTCAGTCCGTCATCACCGCTCGTCTCCAGAGGTATTGCCAGAGGTATTGAGCTCTGCAGTCAAGTCAGTCTTCACAGCTTACGAATCCACCCTCACGCCGCAATCATCTCACCGCATTCTGAGTCAGCCCAGCACGAGAACTTTCTAGGGGAAATCAAAATTTGGAACCGGGTAAGCCTAGTTGTCATTTCGGTCGCGTAGCGTTGTCGCCGAGGAAATTGGGATGTTTATCAAGATTCTTGGTGTTGTGTTTGATATTTGTTCTCATTGTTAGCAACCGTTTTCTAGAATCTTTTCAATATCACACATTCACGACCAACCGTTGCTTCAATCACAGGACAACAAACACCCAAACATCGCTTTGACAGCGCATACACACCGCCTCGCAATCTCGCTAGTTTTTTGCGTTAGGACGTTCACCTTCCCTTGAAACGACTTTTCACACTCCGACTATTCTTCGAATCACTTGTTGACCAAACATTCGGTCAAGCTTTTCTTACCTACACTTTCACCTCCATTCACAACCACACACAACACCATGCTTGCTCTAGCCCCGTTACTTCCCCTCCTCGCTCTCCTCCCCTACGCTTCCGCTCTTGACGCCAATGCGATGAGGTCTAAATCAGTCTATCAACTTGTCACCGACCGATTCGCTCTTCCCAACAATGGCACGGCATCCTGTACCGTATCCGACAGGAAATACTGTGGTGGTACATGGGCTGGTATTATTGAACACCTGGATTACATCCAAGGAATGGGTTTCGACACTGTCTGGATTTCACCAATTGTCGAGAACATTGGCGGGACTACTGGTATCGGAGAGGCCTACCACGGATACTGGACGCTTAACCCGGACAATCTCAACTCAAACTTCGGGTCGGAGCAGGATCTGAAAAACCTCGCTGCGGCTCTCCACGCTAAAAACATGTATCTTCAAGTCGACGTCGTGATCAATCACGTCGCTGCCACTTCCTCTTCTACCTTCACACCCGATGGCTCATACGGGCCATTCTCCGCTCAGAGCGACTTCCACCCATTCTGCTGGGTCGAGGATTATAACAACCAGACTCAGGTGGAACAATGCTGGTTGGGTGATTCAACGGTCGCTCTGCCTGATCTTGACACCGAGAACCAAGTTGTTATTGATTATTGGAACACTTGGACATCTCAACTCATCTCAAACTATTCAATCGACTCTATCCGAATCGATACCGTCAAACATATCAGTCACGGTTTTTGGTCACAATACACCTCCAATGCAAACATCTTCAACCAGGGTGAAGTGCTATTGAACGACCCATCATATGTTGGTGGATACCAGACCAACGGTTCGGTAAACCCATTCAACTACCCAATGTACTACCCCGTCACTTACACCTTCAACTCAACTTCGTTCTCAATGGACCAAATCCTGGATATGCATGACCAAATCAAAGGAAACTTCAGTGATCCGACTCTTCTAGGAAACTTCTTGAACAATCATGATAACCCACGATTCGAGTCTTTCCAATCGGATCAGGCTTTGATCAAGAACGCACACGCCTTCCCACTCGTCACTGACGGTATTCCATACGTTTACTACGGTTCAGAGGCCGGTTTCAACGGCGGTGCAGATCCCGCCAACCGAGAACCCATGTGGAGTGCCAAGTATGATACCAATACAGACATGTACAGGTACTTCGGCTCCCTCAATGCCGCCCGAGCAGCCGCTGGTGCCGCGTCATCGTCCTTCTACACTAACCAGGTGAGTTCAGTGCTGGAGTCAAAGTGTCGAGCTGACTCCTCAGATGAATCTCACTGGTATGTCCGCCAACGAACTGCTCATCTCGAAACCGCCACTTGTCTCCCTCCTTTCCAACCGAGGATCGTCAGCTTCTTCCCCTAACATGACTATCACTTCCAGTCAATCCGGTTGGTCTGCAGGAGCAACTGTCATCGACGCTATCTCTTGTAACACCTTTACCACTGATTCTTCCGGTAACCTCAATATCAACATTGAGAATGGTCTACCGAGAATCCTCATTGCCGACGGATCAAAAGGGAAAGTCTGTGACCCTTCCCTTATCAGCACGAGCACGAATGGCACTTCAAGTTCTGGTTCTGGCTCAGGTAAAGGCGCTGGATACAAAGTCGGAGGATCAATAGTGTGGTCAGGTGTTGCAGGTCTTGCCGCCTTGGCGATCAGCTCGATATTATAGAGAAATGACATGACGAGATGGACAATGACATTATGATGGACGAAGTAGATGTAGTTTACAGTCGCATCCATTGATATGACAATCGCAATGCATGTAATGGACAATGAGTGGGGTTTATACAACATGTCGAACTGAGTCTTCCGTCCCTATCCACTTTGCGAACGGTGCAGAGGAGACTTTTCTCCTTTTCATCGATCCACTGTATCTATCCTCTAATCACATAAGTGATTCCAAGCTCCTTCCAATACAATCTATGCCGTTTCCGTCTTAGATGTCTTCCCGTCCATTCCCTCTTCCTTCAACTGTTTCCAAGCATCGTACTTTTTAGCGTTTCGTCCTTTCGACGCCTCCCTATTAGCCGTCGTTCTGTCGATTCGCTAAACATGGATTAACTTTGGATCATGACGAATGAAACGTATGCTATGTATTTACCTCTTTCCTCAGGCAGAGAGTCAGAGCAGACTTTTCATCGTTACATGCTCCAGACCATCTATACAACATGCCTTTTGCGTGACAGTCATTCAAAGCAGCGATGAGTTCACCGCATACTGTGGTGTTCAGCGTTGTATCCTTAACCCATCAAAATTCGTTGACTTACCCAGCTCTTTCCTTGGCTCTCCTAAAGGTGCGTGCATATTGAGTATTTATGATATACACCTAACAATCGTTGAGACTTCAATAAAGATCGCTGCTCTGGAGGAATTCGAGGTTTCTGGGTGGCGACGGTATCAAAATTCCATGGTCCAGAGTATCTCAAGATACTCTCCGACCTATTGGACAATATCTCTTATGGCGTTATGTATGGTCTCTCCGTGATGCTTGCAGTCTGAAAAGTCTCACACAGGTGGTCCAATGATTCTATGTTGTCTATACGAGCTGTAATATGGATTGATTGGATGATTTAGCTTACGTAAACAATATTTCCAATTCCTGAAGTCGGTGTGTAAGCTGCAGTTGATTTTTGATATCTCTCAATTCGACATTGGACATTATCTAAACGATATTAGCCAAACATAATCACAGATGGCTTCGATAACCAGACCTGCATCGAGGGTGATCTCGACGATCCGATTCACTCAACCTCAATTACGAAGTGCCATTGCCGGACCATCTAGAATACCCTTTGGTCTAGCATATAGGTACAACTCGACCATTCCTCCTCCGTCGAATCCCAATTCCAGTACAGAACAATCGATTCCAGCTTTGGAAGCGCCAGTAGCAGGTTCGAAACCTACACCATTGGGAAAGGTTGAGCCTAGATTGTAAGTGTGCTTAGCGAATCCAAGCGTAACTGTTAGGTAACTGATCAAATAGGTCTATGACTTTCACATGTACAGCAGATGATTGTGGACATCGATCGACACATGAGTTCTGGAAGAAATCATATACAAAAGGTATTGTCCTAGTACAATGTCCTTCATGTAAGAACAGGTAAGTCTTGGACATGACCAATATCTGTTTTTCAATTAACGTGTACAGACATCTGATAGCAGACCATTTGGGCTGGTTCAAAGTGAGCTCCCCGTGGCTTAGTTATCCTGTTGATCATCGCTAAAACCTTTAGGAAAGCACAGAAGATGGAAAGATGAGGACTGTAGAAGATCTATTGAGAGCTAAAGGCGAAACCATCAAAAAGGGCAGAGTCAACTTTGACGGGGATATCGAATACGACGGAGAATCAAAGTGATTTACTGGAGAATGACTATGGAGGGGTTTCTCGGTCTAGATGGTTGTCGTCCATGACTGCCCCGGACCAGAAGTTGGCTAGAATTAGATGGAGGGCTCGAGAACACAAGTATAGTATGCAAACGCACTTTTCATCGTTGCACAGTTACAGCTTACTACTGAAAGGATGCGCTTTAAGGCAATAGGTACCTTGGTCTCATCGGATGGGGTGGCTAATCACACACCCCGAATACCGAAGATATGCGCACATTTTCCGGACTGAAAATTCAGATACAAGAATCTCGGCCGGCAATCCTATATATCCATACCACGATTTTGTTGTTCTCTTCTTGGTGATCGGCCGACTTCCAAAGACGAATCGATATTGGTGGAACGAGATACGATCTCCGAAGGCGATCTCGATAGATCAACTTAGGCTCTGCCTTCGTGATCCTTCTCGTATCTTCACGTTGACTGTCGATCATAATGGTTCAGGCTTAGAATTTGACGACCGAAATCATGACTGCCTTCGCAAGGTAGCCCGGTGATTCTTATACTTCTCACGTTGTGGAGCGCGATCGAGCTCTTTTCATCGCTGGCTGATTCTCTCCTTTGCGACAATAGACTCGCCTTATACATACTACCTTGTAAGTCATCTCTCCTTGGTGTGAACCGAAAAGCGATCGAGATCGATTCGCTATACCTCATTCTCAACTATCGATATGTTACCATTCCTACCTTTCATTCTCTTCTCCGATACCTACCTATCCTCATCTACCCATCCTTTACCGCTTTGACCCGTAAACCGTCTAACCTGTACGAGCTCGCAACCTTCCTTTACACCAGAACTTTCCTTACGGTAAAACTGATACTGAGACTAATACACACCTTTGAGTATCTTACCCTATTATACCTTGACTTGTTCACCCGTATGACCCGCATCTTACTTTGAGATCCAACCCCTGTTTACTGATTTACAATATCTGATATTCTGATACTATCCACTTGATAAGATTGACTGATCGTCTGATATTCGGCCTTCTCGATTGTTTAACTTGTGTTCGCGATAATTCTGTCGATCTGGATCGTCAATTGTAAACTTCGAAAGTAAAAAATAGCTGGAAATCAAATCTCAAGACTCTCTTTCAATCTGATACCCCAATTTGAAGAGACGCAAAAAGCTTCTGGAAGGCTCATCATCAAAGTTGAAACTCTCACTTGAAGCTCATCTGTGCACTCTCGTTACTTACAGCATTTGGAGCTAAACCTCAAGCTTCCGTTGATCGTTTGTCCCGGAATCTCCGGGCGCCTTCTTTACCTCTACGAGAATCGATAAAAAAAAAGACGATTCTATAATCGGATCATAAGCTATAACACGAATCTCCACAAGCCTTCTATCGAAGGCGAACACTTACAAACCATCCTTCACCGCTAAAGCGGTCCTTGATGAAAATCTCTTCGACTAAAATCGCCACCACCTTCCGAAAATCATCACCACTCAGACGTAAAGTTAGTGGAGGTAAAGTATCGAGTACAAAGCCAAAAGATCAAGAGGTAGAGAACCAGAGTCTAAATCAAGGTTTGGCAATCTGTTTATTTGGTTTCGGATTCAGTAAGAAAATGTTTGATTCGGAATACGAGGAAGAGATTAGGAAACAAGCTGTCATGTCGGTGAGTGGGAGCGCGAGTCACAACCCCGCGCGAGTTGGCTGCTTGCTATTCTCCTCCGTCATGCGATCAGTACTGACTCTATTCTCAGGAGGTCCTCCCGGACGCACAGATGTCAGTAACAACATCAGTATAGAAGCCCTAGCTGACCAGTAGGTGGGCAAAATGGGAGGCGACCGAAGCACCTCTGAGACAAGGTCGTGGATGGTATCCCGCTCTGGTAAGGCCAAAATTCTGATGAAACAACCTGCATCGACTGATCAATCAGGATCGACACTTCCTCGAACTCCTGGTCATTTCCGAGATCCACTGCCTAGCTCACCCTTTACATTCCCTTCAGCCCCCTTCTCAGCCTGGTCAAGCTGACCGTATCCATCGACATGCCTCACGAGTCCGTCGTGTTGCATGTGAACGGATAGGTTCAGAAAGACTTCACGCATATTGTGATCGAGTCAAGGAAGCTTTCGAGGCGTATATGCGAGGAGTATGGGGCAGTAATATACGTGGAGGTGGATACGCTCCCAGCGAAAATGATTCGGAAAGCGGAAGTGATGTGGGAAGTTTGACATCTGAAGAAAGTCCAATTGAGGATAAATCAATGAGTGATCAGCAATCACCAGTATCTCCTAGATTGACGGAAGAGGAGGAAGAGGAATCTGAAGGGAGTGAGAGAGGACGAACGCTAGAGCGGAGTGGATCGTTGAACAGGGAAGAAGGACCGGTGGATAAAGACAAGACTGTAGGGGACATTGCCTTGTTTCCGGGAACGACGGCTATGATCAAGGGAATCACCGACCAGGAAGATCCGTTTGCGGACGAAAATATGGAAGACCAAGTTGATTCCCTTAGGATCGATCTTGATGATGTTGCAGAGGGTGATGAGACTGATGATGTCAATATCTCACTTGAATCAACGTGAGTCATACCTTCTCGACATTACCCCTACTGAACAACTCAGTAAAGATGGAATGGATCTTGATTTCGAGGTCAAGCTTGAGATGGGAGGAACGCCAATATTGGACGTACCCAGTGCACAAGGGCCCGATGTCCCGGTCAGTGAAACCAATACGTCGAACGGCATCATCGCCAAAGCTTCAGTGGGTATTGTCTCGCTTCTGATGACTTTGCTGATATGTCTAGTAAGCGTTTGCTCCTTTCCCGACTGTTGTGAACGTGACTCGTACCTTGATGACCTAATGACTTGACATTGACGTTATTTGGATGAGGAGTTGATGAAAACGACATTGAGTGTATTTAGGACGTTGTGCCGTATGTGTAAAGCGGGAAGTGTTGTCTATTAGTAAGCTGTAAGATAGAGGTGACCCAAAAGTACTAGCTTTGCTAGATCTACACATTCGCGTCGTTATGTAGACATGTGATTTTACTCTTCACAACATCACAACAAATACATCAGAGCTTGTTCACAGTTTCAATCCTTCCATAGCCACGGTTTCGTCTGCCGGAGCGGATATTTTGGACTTGGATGATGGGGTGCGTAAACCTGGACCTTTGAGATCGTCGAATCTCGATGGCTGCTTGACTGGTTCTGGTATGAGAGCTTGGAACGCTTTACGGACTGTAGTGATCAGTCTCTGTCGTTTTGTGCGCCGCTGCAAAGCATGACTCACCTTTCTTAATGAAAGTGTATAGTTCTCGGTCAGAGTTCAGTTGGTGGACTAGTTCACCCAAGTTTGGTATAGGCGGTTGGCAATTGGTCACTGTAGGAGATGAGCCTCATCTGGATAAAGGTATGCTGAGCCTACCTGTGTATTCTTGTTTAGATACGTCAATAACCAGAGTGAATGCCCTATCTGGATCCGCCGGATCCAACAGGGTAAACTGCATCCATAGCTGATCCTCTAAATGGAATCAGCATCTCATCTTGGCTCGAATGTCAACACTCACGTCCACATCCTTCTACCTTGAATCCAACCAAATCTTCCAAACTCTTCAATTCCTCCTCATCCCTACTCCTCATTTCTTCCAACGTCTTTCCCTGTCTTTCCTTTTCATTCCTCTTCAGTTTTAGATCCCTCTTCACGCCATTCAATTCTGCTTCGATCGCCGCACTCTGTTCTTTCACTTTGTTGAGTGAGTGTTGCAAGTGGCTTAATGATGAGGTCAGATCTGTTACAGTGACTCTCTCATTCTCAAGAGTCTGTAGCATCTCTCCTTCCTTTTGACGTTCGATTTGAATTCTTCGTTCAGTTTCACTCCGATTAGCATGAGCTTCGCGAATATCCGCTTGGTAATCGTTTGCCAGAGTTAAGATCTGTGCTCTAGCCTGCATAGAGTATTCATCGATCTGACATAATTAGACGTTGTACATTGAGATGAGGACCACTTACAGCGTTCAAGAAAGCTTCGACATGTTTCTGAAAAGGATCCCATTCTGTCTCGATAGTTGGTTCTCCCGGACTATTCTGGAAGATTGACAGCAGTGAGATCGACTTGGTTGGGTGGAAGTAAGCGTTGACCATGGTGTATGTCAAAGTTCAAGGTTAATGTTGAACGACTATCTTGGTTGTTTGGTTCGTGGTTGAATGCCATCGGAATCAAAAGTCAGACGCGTCGATTATATATATTCTTTATTTTCCCCTTATTTTTCCTCAATGATTTGGGTGAGGTAACACTTTGGAAAAGACAAAGACAGTCGCGTGTACCGGGTTCAATCAAGGTTGAACAAGCCGTCTACAATAATAACAACTGCTCAAGTTGGATAACCTTGAGTCTTTCGTTTCTATCAATCTATCAAACTATACCTATCACTCGAAAGACGAAGAAACGATCTGCCCAAGATGTTCTCTCGAGTTTTGAAATCAACAAATCAACAACCCGCCCCTTCATCCCAATCACAACCACCTCCACCTTCAACTCCTACTAAATCAACTACATCATCTCGTTCTTCCCATATCAAATCTCAATCTGCTGCTGGTACTGCTTCCCCTTCTAAAATCCCAGTACCGACCACACCATCGTCCCGATCTTCGTTCATGCAAAGCTCGAATAATCACGGTGGTGGCGCGAAAGAAAACAACGCTCCGGCTCCTACGGAAAGGTCGAATTACCTTTCTTTCCTCTTCTCACAAAGTCAACAAGGAGCTCCTACAACTCCCGTCAAGGTCAACAAGGCGGTAAATCAGACTTCCATCCCTACTTCTACTCGAGAAGAACCTCACTCTCAATCAAGATCAAACCTTCAAGTCAACAACGCACAGACCTATTCCAGCGAGGATGTTCACATGCAGACAATGAAGAACACTGTCAACCCAGCTATGCTAAAGCAACTCTCTAATATCCCTCCTCCTTCGTCGATACCACCACCTTTACCTGCCCGTAATGGCGCTCTTAACCCCTATGCGGTCCAAAGGAATGGGATGGCTTCAGAGGACGTTCAGATGAAGACTCAAGCTAGGGAGACTAGAGTGGAGAAGGAGAGGGGATTACAATTGTGGGAGAGAGAGATTCTGGAGAGTACCGAAGTCAGAAGAAAGGCTACAGTGGCTCAGATCTGTGAGTTGAGTAATGTTCTACAGTCAAGACATGCTGACCACCCTAGATTTCCTGGACTACTACTGTGAGCTCCCTCGAACTTCACTAGGAGGCGGTAGCTGACAAAACATAGTCGACCTGTTAGGATATATCGCAAACAGGAAGAAGCGAATGGAGCATTTCAAGGCGGACACAGATATGCGAGCGGTGAGTCGACACCCATTGGGCTCCGCTGACAACCCAGGTCTCAGGCCCAGAATACACCAAAGAGTTACAGTCATACAACGGTCGAGAACGGGTTTTACTCCGGAAACGACGGACCAAGCTTCGTCTCGAGCAGTTCCG